>APFE030818758.1:55140-75377 GCA_000404065.3 Pinus taeda | reverse complement strand
AACGGTCACCATATTGTACTATAAATGTACATCTTTTGTGAATAAAAATTGTACTGAATGATTTATCTTTCCTATTGTTTTCCTATTTGTTCTCCCTGACCATGTCTGTTTAACATAGATTTTAATGAGGAGAAAAAGAAAATGGAATCCAAATTGCAAGTTAAACGTCCATCATCACTCCTACAAAACGATGTAATCTAGTGTACCGAGAAAGTGCAGTTGGAAGATCAAGAGAAAGACAAAATAACCAAACTTTGGCAAAACAAGAAACCGTTACAACAGGAATATGAAGACCTTGTGGATATGCATTACAAAAAAGTAATGGAAAAGGACGAAGAAATTTCTCACCTCAAGGACCACGTTGAAAAATTAATTGCACAAGTCAAGAAGACTAAGGTCACAAAGAAGGAACTCAAGAAGCACCTATCAAAACAAGAGGAGGAAAATTTACATTTAAAAACATTAATAAAAAATTATTAGAACAAATCAGAAGTTAAGGATGATGAGACTACTAAGAATAGAATCAACAATCTAGAAAGCGAAGAGGTTTTACATCTAAGGAATCATAACCAAAACCTCCTTACACAAATAAAGAAGCTTAAATGTAATAAGGTGTCACTTAAAGACAAGTTAGAGCAACTTACTCAAGAAGTATCGAAGTCTCCAGATGTAATAGTCCAAGTTGAAGATAAGGGAATTAATACTGAACCAGTGAATAGCAAAACTCAAGAAGAGGATCAATTAGTGGAAGGAGAAACACATTCACATGTTACAATCCAGATGATGAAAATTCCAAACAAAGATTATGTACCTAACTCAAAAACCGTAGTACTAGAAGGAAATAAAAAAATTTGCACACCTAATAAGGGAAAGTCGAACCAAAAAGGTTCCCTATCGACATCAGAATAATGAGAGTAGACAACTCAACCAAGCTACATATCGGGACCATTCAGAACAGAAACAACAAACTGATGTTCTAGAGAATAGTGATGTAACCTCAATCCAGTCCTATGATGACAAGTCGTTACAAAATTCCAGTGATTAGAATATTCCACAGAAGATTAATCTAGGATGGTTTGATCCCTTCTTAGTGCGACAATTTTGTTTGTGACTTAGAAGATCATAGCAACTTGTATCGAAGAAGATGACTATTCTGAGACGAGAAGACATTCGAACCCGAAAAAGAGATCAAGACCTTTTCATCGACAAGCTTTGAGGACAGCTTTTTGAGGAGGAAGGCAGTGTTATGAATAATATATAGGAAATAATGTAAATGATAATAATTAATAATGACTAGTTAATTAGTAATTAGGTTGAAGAGTCATGTCTAATGAGACATGACTCTCCATGAAGAGGCACCTGCATAGTATATAAGCAGACCTGTCACTCTCATTTGTATCATCATTCTTACTCATACATTTTAATATATATATTCTTGTATCTCAATGGAGATATTTATATTCCAAGTCTTTTGGAGTAATTAATCTAAAGAAGGAACTTTGTTCACTTTCATAATTAGATTCTAGAATTGTGTATTTAAATCGGTGTAGATTCTAGAATGATGATTTATAAATGATGAATTTATGTATAAAGTATTTTACTATTATTGTTTCATTTATGATGTGTGATCAATGCATTTTTATTGAATGTTTTATTTATAATATATATTATATATCAATGTATCATTTATATATCCCGATGTCCCCCTGCGCCCCCAAATTTCCTAAAATTTGGGGGTGCTTCCACATTTCCCCCATGTGCATCTCCCCATACCTGCACTCCGCCGCCCCAGAAACTTGGTGAAACATTGGTCTATACTAATGAATGTGTTGCCTATTTTACCTTTTAAATTCTGAATAGTTTTTTGTTTTGCTAGAGGCTCAACTTAGCATGTCTTCAATTTCTGGTAGGATAATCCTTGTTCAATGGTAATTTGAACTTAAAATGGCCAAGAACCAACATGTGGTCAAAATCCTGGACATGAGAGAAATCTTGAAAATTTACATGGTCATAAACTGGATTAGAATGACTGATACCAACTGAAACGTACCAATCTGTTTAATATCACAAATATCCAAAATACATGGAATAACATAAGAGAATACCTCTGGATTAAAATATTATATTGAATAAAAATATGAGAGATGATGATAGAATGATTGAATTACAATGAAGGCCCCATATAAATACCTGAGTTCTTTGTCATTTAAAAGTGATGTGCTTTAATTATTAATCTCTCTCTCTCTCTCTCTCAGACACACACACACCAATAGGCACCATAGAGTATCTTTCTAACAACCATTAGCATTATGTTTTCCTAAATGTGGATGAGGGTGTTAACGTTGTGGAATCATGCTAAATGGTAGGCGGGTTACCCATGACCATTGCATATGAAATGTGGTTATGTTTTGCTAATTATATACTTCCACCAGTGTTGCAGGGTTAATTAGTTAGTCCTTTCCACAATGTGTACTCACAGGCAAACAATTGTACTGCTTGTAAAAAATAGGCAGACTCATGATTCATTGGAAAGAATCACGAGTCTACCTTTTTTTCCCAATAATTTTGAAAAAAAACTGTCTGCAGGGTGAATTTTGATATAAATGTGAATTGTTCAGGATTCATTTCTATGTGGAAAACTTTGATTCTGTTCACTGTGAAAGTGAAAAGTTGTGTTTCATCTGTGGCAATTATACTTTATTGGATTTTGTCTTTCATAAAATTATATGCAAATTTTTATTGTTTGCTGACTTTTTGCTGAGTTTTCCTTAGTCAAGGATTTAGGACCCTGGCCAAGTCATTGCTAACTACAAGTTCTGCAACACTCCTCCACATTCTTGCTCCTCTTCTGATAAGTTTCGTACTTAAAGTAGTTTTTTTATTGATTTTTATGTTGGTACATAATCTTTGTAATAGATCCTCATGATATGGTGTCATGGTGTCTTTCTAGTAGTAAAAGCTAAAAGCCTTCAGTACATATACCAATTGATAATGTAGTAGATGAGAATATGAGCATATTATGTAAATTTGAGAGTATTGGCAAGTCTACGGAAATAACCATTTCTTAGGAGATAAGGATATACCTATCAGGATTCAGCAGTAGATGGTATGCTGATATATGTTTGGATGGAATTATGCAGGGATGAATTGAAAGAATTTCAGAAGACAATCCAAGAGGATTTGCAGGAAGTAGATTATCGCCTAGAAGAAGAGGAGGTGTAGTGTATTTCTAGTTTACAAGTTGATTGGTAGTCTTTGATGTATTACTACTCTGTAGTACTGTGGGTCACTAGTTTTCAGGTTGCTAGGGCTGTATTTTCTAGGTGTAAGTGTAACTATCTTTTCTATTACCAGGTTTTTTTTTTTTTTTTTGTTTATATGGTTGTTCCTGTTATTTCTCACCACTACTATATGATTGAGTTAATGATACGAAATAGACCATTTGCAGTTTGATGCTGCTGAAGTTAGAGAGGAAATGGAGCTTATAGCACAAAGGTTTGAAACTAGAACAATCTGACTCAAAGTCGCTTATGTTTTCCTCAATTTTCTCTTTCATCTTTTAAGAATGAAACTATGTGATTTCAGTTTCATCTTAAAGAGTTGCGTTCTATGGTTAAAAATTTCAGGCTTGGCTTTGCAGGACATACGTAGAGCGTGTAGAAATGCTAAAAAATAAGCAGCAGGAAATATCCATGGCAAAGGCATCAGCTGAAGTCAAATCTCCTTCATACATGGGTGCTGACAGTAGTGATGTTTCTTCAACTGATGAAGAAATGGATGAAGATTACTTGATTGATTGGAGAGCTAAGCGCTTCTAGAAATACAGTGCTAAATCAAATGGATTTGTAACTAGATTTTCTTTGTTTTTTTGGGTAGGGGGTTGGAGGCTGGCAATTGAAGGGTAGAAGCATGGATACACAGGCACAAGAGTTGAATAGAGAGCTTCCCGTGTCATTCTGTTATAGCAGTTGTCTTGTTCCAAATAAGGGAAGCCGTGAGAACCCATGAGATCTAAAGGAGGTGAGCCTAAAGCAAGTGGGAAAGTGCTATTCTTGCATTCTAATATTTGTTCGGCTTCATCATCCTTTCAGTAGGTTGTTGATTCAATCTAAGATGATTGCATGATACATCTTGACCACCCGATGACATCAATGAATCAAATTTTGAACTAGTCCATTATCAGGTTCGTGCACCTTAAAATTCGTAATCTGGTTGTTAATGCAATTGTTCCATCTTTCAGCTAAATGGCAAATCTATAGCAAAGCCACAATATTACTCTATTTGTGCACGTGAGAAGGCAGTCATAATTCAGCTGATATTTTGATAATATAATGCTCGTATCTGAAGACAGTGAAGGTGACTTCCGGTCTTAAACCTAATTGTAGATTCACAAGTAGGCTTATTGTGATTCGATACTGATTTCTATGCAAATATTGATTCTGCTTTCGAAAGAAAGTCTATGAGACGGGTCAAATATACAAACAGATAATGATGTTCTGTAATCTGCATAAAATGGTTATTGTACATGTCAGTCAGAACCCAAAATAAGCATTCACAACACTCTGCTTCTACACTGATTCTTATCTTCCTCACTAGCTTTTGCTACAGCCAGTGCCTTATTCAGCCAAACACAATTAGTGATTGATGATAATTTACTCCTTAAATTGCTTTTCTATATAAGCATGCGATGCGAAAGAGGGATATTGCAGTTGTTAATAGTTAACACCTAGGAGACGGCTTCATTTGGCAACAAATCTCTCTAGTGGTTTCAGTTCAAACTTCCTTTTGCAACAGAGTGAATGAGTTGGTTTTAAAGCCATCTTCCATTTTCGTTTGGCTGTTCAATTTCAATTATAGCATGCTAAAATATCATATATCTCAGCATTTGCTATAACATAGTCACCTACTCATCTACAGATTCGACAATGTTCATCGAACATGAGAAGAGGTCCTTTTTTCCCAACACAACATCTTCGCAGGGCTTCAAGCTGATGTATACTTGGATAGCTCTTTACAATTTATTTCAGGATATTGTTGGTTTGCTAATGTTGGTTTACTTTATTGCTTTATCCTCATATACTTGCGCACCATTTTTCCTAATGTTGGGATCATAGATCGTTAGTGGCATTGTAGTTCCATATATCAGCTTGATGGAACAGTTCAGCTATATCATCTAGGCATTTTATTTGTATACCACTTTAAAAGTCTGGTTAACTTAATTTGCGTGTGGAGACTCTGATAATGTGTTTCTCATTTACGTAAATTTCTCTTGCTAAAGTTTTGTCATGAATTGGAGGTTGTAGCTGTATGTGAAATCCACCCTCAAAATGTTTTTATAGTTCCGGAATTGACCTGTGGAATATATATGCATTTGTTGTGCTTCGGATCTCAAAGACTAAATATTCCGGTTGCTTTATTGAAAATCGATGATCTGTAGGCAATTGCATGACCACCTTTTATATTTGTATAATTGGCACACCCTACATTATGTATTAACTTCTTACTTTTTCACCAAGGAAATAGCTTGATACCAAACAATGTTATGTTTTGTTGGTTCGAAATGATTGTGAAATTCATTCTCCGAGTGTATAGGAGAATCCTATTTAACAACTTAATTTGAGCTCTTGCTATCCAATATTATATTGTCATTTGATATCCTTCTTGCTTCAATGATTAGGTAAGTACATTTCATTTTACGCTCTGCTAGGTAGTGTTAAAATCACTTTGGATACCGTCATATAATTGTTCTGTAAGCATGAAATTAATCATTACAAAACATACTTATTATTAAAGTATAAGCAAGACCTTTCAGATTCAAAACCAATGGCCTATAAGTGTTATACCCCTTGTATTAAGGAATCTCTCATCCTTTTTACTAGGGGCATCACTCTCCAAGATATAGGTGTATAGAATATTATGTTAATATCCTGCAATGCATAAGTTTTTCATATATATATATATATATATATATATATATATGTGGGTGGGGTAGTCGTGAGTTCACAAATGTATTATAGTAAGTAGTCATTTTTAAATAAAATTCATTTCAATGGTCTAATTTCGTTTGGAATGAAGATACACAATTAACAAAAAAAAATGTTATTTTGGTGAGAATCTCATAATAAGAAGTTAATCTAAGCAACATAAAATGAGAATTTGGAAATGATATGGTAATGACAATAAAATGAGCTATGTGAATAATATCTTTTTAGTCTTCATGTAAGGCCATGCTTGCTTGGCCTATGGCTATTTACAAAGATAGATTTCTATGAAGATAAAATTTAATATTTTAAAATATTGTTTTGAGAATTTAACACTTGATTTAAAAAATTAGTAATTTAATAAATACACAAACAAATTTGTAATTCATATAGTGATATAACATTAATTATGTAACATTCTCGCACAGAGGGTGTTGGATCTTGTGTATAGGCACATCTCGCTAAATTCTCATGCAGGGGGAGCATTTACAAGCCCTTGGTGGCTATACGCTACCCCCCGTCTGACTTGTTGGCTCATGATTTCAGTCAACTATTGCCTGGAAGGGTTTCTCTCGTTGATGGTAGAGGGTGGCATCATGGAGGGGTGGCGCCCTTCTTTAGGTGTGCCTTTGTCCTTGGCGAGCAGTACTGCACCCCTCTTAGTGTGGTTAGGTATGCTAGCCTTTGGTCGCCATGCCCATCCTTCTCATAGTTGCCAGGCATTCCTTGGTCCGACTCTCAGTGTTTATTAGTTCTCTCGGAGTTGGAGAGTTTGTGTTTCTCTGCATCTCTCGATGGGTTCTTATCATCCTCCCGTGTTTGCTTCGTCACTTTGGGGTTTAAGTTGGCCAACAAGGTTTTCTTTGATGGTTTGTCTCTCTTGCATAATTTTGTGCGTTATATCAATTCATATATTACTTTAGCAAAGCTTTAAGGTGAATCTTGTTCCACAAGGGTCTTAGATGATTTTCTCCCTTAACTATGAATTGGGCTTAATTTCAATTGTTAAAGACTTTGATGTGTTTCAAGCTTATAGATGGTAGTCTCCAAAGGTATGCTTGAAAGGATTCTAAGTGTCAATTAACCCTAGTGTCTGCTCCATTGTTCCCTCAAAAGTTGATCTTTGGTTTGTTCTCAGTTGGTCATGAACACCACAGTGGCCACATGCTTTAGAGGGCAGTTAGAGGTTCAAGTTGTCGGGCTCTGGTCCAAGTACTCAGGCACATGGGTCTTTGCATCTTGTGGCTCAAGAGTTTGTGGTTAGTTCAATTGGTATCTGTATGCAACCCAAGATTCATGGCTCCAAGTGACTAGAAGCACATTGAAGGCGATACACAAAATTGCTATGTCCATCCAAGTCGCAATGCAAAGCCTTTTTAAAACCACACTAAGCTTAAAAATATAAAATGCTTGTAAAAGAAATATATATGGAAATTTAATTAATTTAATTTTTTGTTTGTGACTACAGGAATCAACAAGTGGGTTGATTTCGTACTCTCATGACATGGGGTTGATTTCGATCGCTACCACTATAACCTTTAGGTGCCTATGTATGCCCCTTTTGCAGACACGGGTAAGTCGGGGGGATTTGAATCTTGAGTGTCTTGGTACATAATACTTAATTTTCACGATACTTGCCAATTGAGCTGGCTCCTTGGGGGCTTATGGAAATTTTATTATTAAAAACAATTAAGATTTTAAAATTAATTGTAAAATGAATAGAATGACACACTTATAAAGTAAGGTATATGCTTTTCCATATTATTTAAAATCTCATGGCGAGAGATGAAAACCTAGGAAATGCATAATCATTTTCTGCAAACTAATCCTACAATCTTAAACAATTTCTCAATTTCTTTTGAGAAGTACAATCATCATCTTGATTTTGCATGATATTTGTACATTCTTTTAACTTTTGATGAAACTATTTTAGATTAAATGAAAATGTTATTGAATAAATATGGATCTTACAATTGATCAGCCACCTAGACTCAACACTATGATTCTCATTTTAGCTTAGCACATTGATGGAAATCTTGTTAGATGCATATTTTATTCATGGAAATTATACTAAGGTTAACAATTATATTTATTAGCTTGGAGATATGCTTTTTCATTACTCTTTATTAGCAATATCTCATCCCCATTGTCCATTACTATTATCTAAAAATGTCTCATTCACATATCTTTAAACCTTTGATAATCATTCTCAATTGCACTTCATCATTAATATTGATGGGAAAGAGGAGCATACACATTCATAACAACACACTCTAAGTGTCATTGCTCTATGATAGAGGTGATTACGTTGCCATGCATATCAAAGTAGCCATTATCTAGCTACTCACTGAAGCACTTGGTGAAAGTCCTTTTATTGACAAGTTTATATTCAAACTTATGGACAAATGGGGTGTTTTCACAAGTAGAGGTCTAAATGTGCTACGTGTTGGAGTTTTTTAGTTCCTTAAAATATTGGGAAGTGAAACTTAGAATTTTGGCTTGTAATTTGACAAAAAGGCATTTTGGATTGATGGAGTTGTAGACATTAGATGATAATATTGGATAATTTGGTTGTAGTAGTGTCGTTTAAGGGTGTGAAGTTCATTTTCTTCATTAAAAAAAAATCACCAATACTTCCAATTTTGGCAAAGATGTTTGATATGGTTTTAGTGATGACAAATAGGAAAAAGTCAAAATGTAGAATGTTCAACCACTTTCTTATCATTAGTAGATTCATTATTGTTGCACTAGGAACTTGGACGTGCACACTTCAACATGAATCTATCAACTTTTTCTATTTGATTCAATCCAATAGAGTGGAGGAGGGTTAAACATAAGTTACTAATTGGACATCCCGGTGTAATTATGGAGCACCATGCATTGTTGTGTAATGATTGAGCTTTTGTTTCAATATTTTTGATATATTTCCTTGCCTTATTGATTTGTAAAGGACCATGTTAAAATTTTTGACATAATGAGAATCTATTGAGAAATATAATATTGAGACATAGGAAATTGATATCTAAAAATATTGCAGGTTGAAAAATGTTGATAGATGAAACTTCATTGACAATACATTGTTGAACTACAAGTTGATAGGACCTCAATTAGTTAGAGTCAATGAACCATTGACAAAAATCTATTGATTGCCCATTAACTATCAACCCATTCTCAGGAAAAAACCATTCATAGATTATGGAACCACAACCAAGAAGGTTTAAATGAATAAAGCATTGAGAGGCAAAGAGCCAATGTTATGTTAGTGGACATTTATCGAACTATCCATTAGGTAGTGGTCAACAAAATAATTAGGGCAACATAACCACCAATGTGATTAAGGATAATTTAACCATAATATTGGGGAACTTGAGATAATCTCAAAGAAATAATGTAGCTAAACATAGTTCGAAGATCCACTATTGATAAAATTAATATAGAGAAAAAATGCATGCCCTAGTGTAGGACCAGGCTTTGTTTTTGAAAATGCTATATTTTTTTATTATAAGATAAAGGATAGCAATGTTTTAGTGACTTAAAAATCCAAATATAAGAGTCCATTGAATCCTGGTAAGAAAGATAAATTCTAATCTCTAAGAGGGTATGCAATCAACCAATATTAAAATCTTGTTTCATTAGTGTCGTTGGGAGATTTGACTTGTTCATTGAGGAAATAGAGCAAATTCAATATTTTGAGCATCCAAACCTAGGTTCTTACATTGTAGAAATCTGTGCATGACCTAAACATGAAGACAATTTGAAATGGGTAGAGAACAACTAGGACCTTCAGAGACTCATTGGAGCCAGGTTCAATTATGGAGCTAACACGCATTATGAAGGTATGTGAATCCAAGAAGAAAGAGTTTCATGCTCATTTATCTAGGATGGAACAAAATGCAGAGAATATGTAGGGGTTGGTGAATCAATTGAGTAGTATCCTAAAGTTAAAAAAGGGAAAAGGGAGGGATTAACTCCTACTAATGATAAATAATGGTTAATAAAATGTGTTTTTGCCTAAGAGGACACGGGTTCAGATCCAGGGGGGGTAGCGTACGTACACCTTCATAGACTTTAATAGTCAAATTGTGGGATCTCATACACCAATTTGGTGTCTAGCTTGGCCATGAAGTTAACTTTAGATTATTATTATTATTATTTTACTGTTTAAAAATCATGTGATTGAATTGCAATGAAATAGACTCCACACAATCTCTACATATGGATGAAATACGAGGACAATGAAAGAAGTTAGGAATGAATGTTTTATGGAAGCAATGAAGAGATTTGGAGAAATTATTGGAGATAATTATGGAGATGGTTGAACTAAGTATCTTATTATGTCGTATTTCTCTAGCCACGTAAAGTTATTTAAATCTATATGCAAGGGGCCAAATGTACATTATAAAATACATTAGATATTGGAGATTAAATAGAATTTTCTCCTAAGACGGTTTCTTGAGTGTAATCTCCCAATATCCCCTGTTATATGTTTGATTGTATTTCATATTTAAATATTAGACTCAATATTTGGAATCAGAACCATGGCGGGTAAAATGCTAGATAATTGATGAAATATAAGAGCCACTTTAGTTTTAAGGGCTTAATAGCTCCTTGATAGTTATCTATGGGGGGTTCAAAATTTGAATTGAGAAAAAGATCTCACATTGATGCTAATTCTTGTAGATGAGCATAGGAATAGGTAGAGGAATGGTAGTGGTAGAAAACTGCATCTTACTCCTGTTGAAGAAAGTGTAATTAGGTTCGGTCTTCATAATGACACGATCTTTGTAAACAATGAAATGAAAGAAATAAAATTATTTTTGTATGCCTTGCTACATGGGTTTCATGAGCAAGAAGTTTATTTGTTAGTGGCTCCCATTGAAAGTGTTAGGATTTATTATTGAGTCAGAGAGTCAATGTCATGTATGAAGAGCTCTTCTTGAGCATTTGTAAAATATATATGAGTCAACCTAGTGTCTAGAAAAACCCTCCTAAAAGACAAGCACAATCCTCTTAGTGTCGGCCTGCAAAAATGAATTAAATAACTAAAGAAGTCATGTCATCTTGCAAAAAGAGACACATCAGTTCACTCTGTCAGGTCGACTAAATATGGAGGGAAAACCACTATATATACCCAGATAGTGTCTACGCAAAAGAAGAGGAACAAAACTCAAACATATCTGAAACTTCAGATAAGTACGGACCTCATACATCACTTAACTTTTAGATGGGTTCAACAGGATACAATTTCGGATGCCTCTGTAGTTTCGTGGATAATTACAGTGAGAAAAATTATAGACCCATCCTCCTCAGTGGTGACAATCTCAGCATATCTATGATGATGATTTCAGTGCAAGGAAAATAGTCACTGTCTCGATGCAACTATAATGATGAAGATCTCAGTAATGATTGCAGTCCTAGTCTACCAATACAGTGACCTTTGAAGCAGCCTTATAGTCTCGACATACTTGTGAAGAGAAGAATTCTGAAGTGACACTCTCTATCTCGACATGTATTTTGGAAGCAATCATGATCTCGCTCTCTAAATATTTCAATATATAGATCTCGATGTCATGATGAAGATCTTAGTGAAGGAGCAACAATGGTGCAACAATAATGATTTAGTTGTTATGATGAAGACCTCAGTGAAGGTGCAACAATGGTGTTGCAGCAGTAATGAAGATTTCGGTGGTGTAGTAGTGTTGGTCTCAATGGTGCAACAATGATGATGATCTCAACAGTGACAAAGAAGAGGATTGGTGTCTTGGTCTTAGAGTGGCTAAATAGGTCAAGGTTCATGGTCTTGGTATTCGTCAATTGGAATCAGAATTTTGTGCGGGTTTTCCGCTCAAAGAGTGAGGGGTTTTGGCCTTGGCAGAAAGCCAATATCTTGTGTTGTTGTTTCTTTTGATTTGGTATCTATTTGATGAACTAAGAAGACACACTCTAATAATAACAGGTGAAGATTGTGTTAAGATGAAAAAGTTAAAAACACCTCACAAATAGTTATCATGACTAGAAGAATCTCATTAACTCTAATTGCCCTAGATTCTTCAAAAACCCCCAATGTATAAGTTAAATATAATGTTCGAAATTTGGCAACGCTGTTTAAATATATTGATCTTTATCATTGAAATAAGGGCAATCTCTATTTTAAGCTGAATTTTGATAAATGGGAGAAGGAAATTTGGCTATTTTGCGAGATGTTAGAATTATTTATCTTTTTTTTGCTTCTATCCATTTGAAATATGTTTGTTGCAATTATGGAAAATTTACTTGAATAATTGCAAATCCCTTTTACAACATGCCTAGAAAGAGCTAATAATCTTATAGAAATTTAAGCAAGATTACAATTTTCTATGACGTCCTTTGGAATGAGTACATGTGGCTCATGTAGCAAATTCAACACCTTGTTAGTGATGAGGATGATTTGAAATGAAAGACGATTATGCAGTGTACACTTTGATGAAAGCCACAATATTTTTGGACATAGGAAAACTATATGCTACTCTTGAATATCATGAGTGCATTGATAAACTAAGGGAGGAGAGTTGCTATGTTGGGGTTGAGCTATTTGTCTTTCAAACTGTTTCATATCAATACTAATTACATTTGTACAAAATATTACAATCAATATTGAGAGAACTTAGCAAGAAAAGCGATCACCCAAAGTCGTAGCCACCTAAGTGCCTAAAGGATATAGTTTGCAATTGCAATTCAGGTCATGTTCAAGAAGCTCTAAATTAACTCTAATTTGTATAAAAACACGTTCTGAACATGTTGCAAAAACTCAAGAGAACGGAAACTTGTAGCTTGAGGAAAACATTATTATGGCGTCAAATTAGTGTATAAGGTTGAAGAATATTGGAGCAGAACTCTACAAGTCTCAATAACCATGCCAAAGTTCAACAAAACAATAAAGAAGGGCATGTTAATTTTGGTGTTTAATATTAGGGAAAAAAAAGTGTATTTTATTTAAAATTGTTGTATGAAGAGAGCTATGTAGGTTTAATTTTCTAATAGGGTTTTGGAAAAATCTATTGATGAAAAGGGTTTGCATTGTATTTAGGATTGTTTATAAGAAAATTAGTATTTTAGGTTGAAAAACAATTGCAAACACATTCTAGGGTGAAAATTAAGAGTTTGTTGTTATAATGAGTTAAAGTTAGTGGATAAAAGGAGTTGATATAAGGTTTTGAGGTCAAGTCAAAATCGTTTGTGAAGGTTTTAAAGCTTGTCATGAAATTATATTGACGTAGGACTAAGCCAAAATAAGTTAAGTTCAAGTCAAGTTCAAGTGCGAGTCAAAATATCTTGGTTATGTAGTGAAGCCTTTTTGAAGCCATAGTGAAAGTCAAATTCAAATCAAATTTGAGTTGTGTCATAATGTGATAATGGTGTTACAATTAAATTTTTCAAATCGAGGTCACAAATATCTTGTTGGACCTTGATCACTCCAACGTGGAACACTTTTTGTTATAGGTATTTCAATGGAAGAATCATATGATGAATCATGCAAGACCAATGAATATGATGGAAGAAAGGAAAGTGAGATGAAAGAAGAAGATGTATTCTTGAGCATGAACAAAGGAAATAAGAGGTAAGGGAATATTAAAGAGAAAAGAGACAAGGATATGGAAGAAAGTTTGGAGTAGCAAAAGTAGGAAGAATGAAGCAACAAAATAGAGAAGAATGCATCATATGCAAACGCATGAAGAACAAAGAAGCAAAGGAATGTATGAATAAGTAGTGAAAAACAATACCATGTGTCATAAAAAATGAGACACAAGTAATTGAAATGAATCCATAGAAAATAAAATCCATATGAACTTTAATGGTCCTTTATGATAATGTTGTTTTGATGATGGAAAGTATAATGGTCATGGTCTTATGTTTGCAAAGGAGCTAGATTGGCTTGAAAAGGACGTGTATGATGAAGAGTTTTTATATGTACCCAAGTTAAATGTATTGGTTGTAAGCCTTGGCAAGGAAATCATATGCCCATAACTTGATTGTTGATGGTTTGTGGTAAACCAAAAGCCACTTGTCATGAAAAATGAAGGTTTTAGTAAGCCAACACCCACTTGTTGTAATCAATGGTTCATGGTAAGCTGAAATCCACTTGAGAATTGTAATGGTTGAAGGTAATGCACAAAAATTGAGATATGGTTAAGGGTAAGCAAAAGAAAACCAAGGATGATTGATGAAAAGTAAAGGAGAGTAGAAGGTACATGTATGAAGGTTTGTGATTTAAGAATTGTTTCCAAACCATGTATGAGAAAAAATCACCTAATAATTGGTGGATACAAATACTGGTGATCCATGCTAGAAGCAAATGTTGGGTTTAAGATTTAGTAGCAAAAGAAGGAATAACAAGTCAAAAGAAAATATATGAAGAAAAAAGAATCAAAGTAAGGTAAGAATAAGTAGTGAAAAATACGTTGTGTCCCACAAAAATTGAGATATAAAAGCAACTGAGGTGAAAGCATAGAAAAAGAAATCCCTTATATGTTTGATGATCTCCTTTTTAATGTTGTTTTAGTGAAGGAAATGATGATTGTCATGGTTCTATAATTGTGAAAGGGCTATATTATCCTTACCTGAACATCTACACTGGTTTTTTGTTGTTGTATGTAATATCAAATAATGATGTAATGGTTGAAAGGTCCTCTTCTGTGTCTCCACTTTCTAGTCCTTGTGTAGTAGTAAGGTATTTAATCTCCGTCTCCAACTCTATTTTCTTGGAGCCTTTTTCTTCCTCCATCATGTCTAGTGGTTCTTGCGTGATAGAAATGGATTCTTATTCTTATGATATAATATGTTCTTCCATTCTTGCTAGTTCGTGACAATAGGGGTTTCTTTCTATTCTAATTGAGTTGCAACAATTAGGGCCACATCTCTAGTGTATCTTTTTCTCTTCCTCTTAGGGGTTTCTATGTATATAGGTCTCTTTTTCATCCCCTTCAACCTCTACGTTGGAGCCTTGCTTCCAATTATTTCCACATCATTGTCATGGATGTCTTCCTTTTACTACATAGTTGCATTAGGGTCTTTTTTTATCACAGGAGTTGCAATAATTTTGAATTATTCCTTTATGTGAGTGGCAACATGGTATTCTTTAGCTTCAGGAGTGTCAACAATTTTGACCTCTAGAGTTGCACTAGTTGCAACCTATGGAGTTGTAGCAGTTGGAGCTTCAAGCGGAGTTGCAACAACTACAACTTTAGGTGGATTTGCAGTAGCTGCTTCTTTGATTGTTACCCTTGTTACATCACTCTAGACTCATCCTACCCTGTGAAATGCTTGCTAAACTAGTAATTTTATGAGGATGTGATGTGAGGGGGAATCTCTAAGGTATATAAACATCTGAACGAGTGTGGTCTTGGTTTGGAATTTCTTCCAAAGGAAGAATGGCATGTTATCCATGTGTTATCCATCCTACCATTCCTTAGGTGGTCCAACAACCTCAAGTGTTGTAAGTAGACTATCCCATGGTGGTCTTCTCACATGAAATACCTATGCACCACAATATTTACATCTCCCCAAGGGTCTAAGAAAGATCTCTATTCAAATCCTGTACCTTTCTTGACCAAACCTTCACCTGGCTCCAAGAATTGATCCATGATATATGATTTTTCCTTCTTCTACAATACCATGATTCTCTGGTGTGAGGGAGACCTGTAACCTAATCCATGACAGTTTCATTCACATGCACCATTGTTCCCCCTACTATTTAATTTTCATCAAAATTCATGGTGAACTTTAGCACCATGTAATCATCATATCCTTAGAGCTTGTGGACATATTCAATCCATCCCCCATTCTAAAGCTATCCCCAAATGCGGTCACACACCTACAATAAAAGTGCTTTTGTGGGATCTCTTTGGTCCAATAAGCCTCCCATTTTCTCTTTCTATTTAGAGCTCAGTTCATTTTGTGGCTACAAGGTGAAATTAACATTTTGGAGGGGGGTTGGTGTTGCAGTTTCTAATTATGGAAATGGGATGATTGTCTGATAGTGGGATGATGACATTGGTCAATGGTGGTAGTAATATATGCATGCTACCAAATCATTTTTCAAGTTTTTTATGAAAAACTAGTGCCATTAAATATGCAGTCAAGGGACATACCTTCTAATAAAAGTACCATGAGTGGTCACTTCTTTCATGTTGGCAACAATTTATTTTATCCTATACTTTTGTTGTGCTGTGCTGCTAGCCCCCAAAAGACAACTTGAATCCTTGCTAGCATGAGAGTTTCAACATGCATATATTTGCGACAATATAGAGATGCAACAACGATGTAATTATGCTAGAGTTGCAGCTTGATCCAATCATGGTGTTTTAGTAGGAATTTTTTCCACCCAAATTGACCAGTGAAATTGCAGCAATGAAGTTGCAATAATGGAATTGGAATTGTAAAAAAAAAGTTGTGGTAATGAAGTTGCAACATTGTGAGTTGCAACAATGGAGTTGTAGCACTCATCTTGCTACATTAGAGTTGCAACAACAAATTCATAGCAATAGAGATGTAGCAACAATGACTTCTTCCCTTGCATGTTCTGCAAAAATTATTAGTCCATGAGTCTCATAGGAAGAAGGATCATTTATGTTAACTTATTCTCCTTGTTCCTTTTTGGGGAAAAAATAATACATCAGAATGATTCACCTGATAGGGATCTCTCCCTTACAAACAATTTCCATGTGACTATTTGGCCATCCATCATTGATTTTACTCAAGAAGGATTCCTTTGATAAGGGTCTGCAATATAACCAAATCCCATGTCTTCTTTCCATTAGGAGAATTCTCTCTTAATCAATGGTATGAAGCTTGATGGATCCAATATTATGTACAATATCTATCTCATAGGGTCTTAGCCACCAAACAAAAAACATTCTTATCAAATCCTTAAACTTGTAATCAAATAACACAACCCAATATCCAACTTTAAATTTATTCTTCTTGATGAAATTATTGCACCACCAAGCTCTCTAGTGTTGTATCACTGATGTCTGGTGTAAGGTAGCTTGATGGAGCTCATCCAACTCATTGACCTGGAGAAGTCTCTACTTCTAAGCTTGAGATAGGCCAATTCCAAGTTGTATTGTTGTTCTAAGTGTTTGGATCTTTGTCTCAGTCAACAAAATTACTATTTTCCCACATACTAATTCATACAAAGTGTAGTTGGTAGCTGTTTGGTAGGAACATAGAGATTTAGGGAGTTGGTCAACCCAATCCCTGAGGTGCAATCTGACAAATTTGGTGATAATAGTTTCAAGATATTTGTCACTTCCACTTGTTCATTGGCTTGTGGATGGTATGGTGTTGTGGCCCTATGATTGATCTTATAAGCCTCCATTATATCTTTAAAAAGCCATGAAGTGAATTGAGCTCCTCCTTTTGTAACTATTTCCCAAGGTATTATGAACTTGAAGAAGATCTCTTCGTGAAGAAACATTTCCATTACTTGTTCAGTTGTGGCTGGGAGTTCCTTCACTTTCATCCATTTTGTGACACAGTTTGTGCATACTAGGATGCAGGAGTTGCAATAGGAAGGAGGATTAATTGATCCAGCAAAATCTGGGGCCCATCTGTAGTACTATTTATGGCTACAATGACATCTCATCTTATTGCACCGATATTCTCATGCATTGATAACTATCACATCTCTTCACATATTGCTTGGCATATTTGAAGATAGTGGGTTAGTAATACCTATAATGAAGTATTCTGTATCTAGTCCAATTTTCAACAAAGTGGCCCCCAAAAGGACCATCATGGCATACTTTCAATATCGTGTAGGTCTCATCTTATTGCACACATATTCATATAACAAGATCTATTCATGTGTAAAAGAGACACATATCGATACATGAGAATATGCAACTTTGTTTGATGATATTTTTAAGCTTTTTTGGAGACAAGTGACGAGGAATTTTTCTTATATCCAAGTAATTAGCAATATTTGCAAACCAGGGAGAGTTAGTAGGTACTACAAAGAGATCTTCATCAGGGAAATAATCTTCTACAAGAGGATTGTTCTCATTTGATGTTAGTATTAAAAGAAAATAAGCCACTACATTGTCCTTCCCTAGTTTATTCAAGATGGTTATGTCAAATTGTTGTAATAATAATAATCACCTATTTACTCTACCATGGATGATTTGTTTATTCATTAAGTACTTTATGGTAGCATGGAAAGTGTGAAAAATTACTTGATAATCTATTATATAAAACCATGATTTGTTAATTGTATGCATTAGTGCAAGAAACTCTTTTTCTATCACTATATAATTCACTTCTATGGGTGAGAGATTTTTACTGATAAAACAAATTACATATGGAGCATTTCCTTCTTGTTTTCCTAAGATAACTTCAATGGAAGTGTATGATCCATCCATGGATATATGAAATAGGAGGGACCAATTGGGACCTATCAAAACAAGAGCTTTTGACATTCTAGATTTCATCTCTTCAAAGGCACAATTGTAGCTCTCTTCCCACACAAATTTACCATTTTGATTAATCAGAGTAAACGAGGGGTGAGCTCATTGTGAATATCCTTCAACGAAACAACGATAGTAACCAACATGTCCTAGAAAACTTTGTACTCTTTTTGTGTTTTTGGAATCGACAAATTTACTATTACTTTTATCTTTGCCGAATCCACTTAGATGCCTTTTCCTGAGATGTGGTGCCCTAGTACTATGCCTTCAACTAATATTATGTGACATTTCTTGTTACTAAGGGAAACATGGTTTTCCTGACATCTTATTGATGAGCCCCAATTTTGGTACAATTTGGGCTCATTTTGGCCTATTTTACTTGCTCAAACCATTCATTTTTATTTGCTTATGCATGCATTTCTTAGTTTATTCATGTTGTTTGTAGGAAGAAAGTTAGACACTTTATCTACGTGACTAATGCATTATGATTCCAGGTTTTGGCATTAAAAAGGGAGCAAGAGACAACGAAAAGGGGATAAGGAGACAATAAGGTGGCACTGTTGATTTTGTGGAGAGATGTCGACGGTCTTGGGACATTCCTCGTGATTCCCACCAAGAACTCCGAGCTCCAATCCATCTCCCCTCCGAGCTCAAGAAGCAGCCAGCTGTCCTACATGAACAGCAGTCATAAACTGTTCTACAAGAGCAGTAGTTATAACTGCCCTACAGGATCTGCAGTTAGACTCTAGTTGAACAGCCGAGCTCCTGAAATCAAGGGCACTTGGCGGATCATCGTTTTTGTATAAATATGAAGGCCTTAGCCTTAGATGGTTGTTGAAACTCTCGTATTGCTATTGTAATTTTGGAACACAGTTCAGTTTTCGTTCCTTTTTGTAAGCCAATTTGGCATGACATCAGATTATGAATAAAGAAGGCAGTTTGTGATCTAGTTCTGAGTTTCTTAAGGAGACTATAGCTCTCAGGTTAGGGCCCAACCTGAGAGCCATAGATCCCCTCTACTGTAGTGTTGTTTCCATTTCATTTCCAGCACTTTAAGTTTTCGTTTGCACATGCAATTCGAATTACAGTTTGGTGATTTGGTTTTCTTATGAGTAGGATAGATTTTGCTTATGGAACAGTTGTTTTCACTTGCTTAGTGTAGCAGAGGATATATACCATCAATTGGAGCTCCAGCAAAATGGTTGTTAAGACTCACTGCCATCTCTCTTGAAGATTGGGGTGCAGTCCATAACTAGCCACCAAAAACACGCATTACTTTACTTGATGATTGCTGCAATACAGTCACGGTCTGATTAGATGCTTCCTTGTCAGTCACACCTGCACACATACTTTCATCACAACCTCATACATATTTCTCTTCGCGTTTTGGATTGCTATTCATTGAATTCACGGCATAAGTAATTTAGGTTGATGCATTTTCGGTTTGGTGACAGTCATAATCATTTGTTTCATTTACACTCCTCTTTCTCATTCCATTACCATCACCTCCATCTTGATCACGCATGCAACATATCTCCTCGACCTTCACTTCGTTCTGTCCTCTCCCAAAGTCTTCCACTCCTCACATAACTTCATTTCCTAAACCTTTCATTGACATAACCCTTTACCTTCAACATACTCCCTACACCCATTTCCCATCTCATTCCTCCACTTCTGAGCCATCACCAGCCTTATCCCTACTTCACATATCTCCTCCTACCATTCCACCACTCCTCCATCACTTCAAACCTTCACAGTAGGTCATCCTGTAGCAGTTTATAGACATCCTGTAGAAACCTCTGAGTATCCTGTA
>APFE030818758.1:18856-30537 GCA_000404065.3 Pinus taeda | reverse complement strand
TTACCATGTATTAGAATACAACTATAGTTTCTTAATCAAAACTACAAAACCATGGGCTAAACCACCATGCCCCATAAAATCATTAAAAGCGAAAACCTTGTGCCAAAAATTGCCAAAAACGAATGCAAAAGAATAACTCTTCATTTATTTATTTATTTTCTAGGGTTCATCTTGTCATCCCATGCGAATTACTCAAACATAGGGGGTTTGTCCCTACTATGACCCCTTTTAACAAGGGGTATTACTTCCCCTCCTATGAATCCCCTTCTGCATTTGACGCATTGTGCAACACATGAAAGTAGTTGTGCAATGAATATAAAACATAGCCAACATTCTCTCGCTGCTTGTTTTATTTACACATAGGGGGTCATTGAAGTAGATGATCAACAATATAGGGAAATAATTACAATTTTTTATTTACATCAAGAGAACTTCTTAGTGCTCATATATTTTTTCAGTGAATCTACAACATTCTTCAAATTATCCCACTTCACCACCACCAACTTCTTTTGTTCAATCACATCTCTGAAAAAGTGATACTGAGCATCAAAATGCTTTGTCTTAGAATGGCATGTTGGGTTCTATTATAGGAATATTTCTCTCAAACTCTCACAATCTATCCTCACATCTCGCTGTACTCTCTTAATACCTGAACACAATCTTTGTAACTATATTATTTCCTTGCTTGCACATGTGACTGTTATGTATTCAATTTTTTTAGTTGAGAGTTCCACTACAGACTATCTCTTGCACCTGCAAATAGGTTAAACACACACCCACTTTCAAATATATTTCTATTCAAATCTCTAGGATAGTCTACATCAAGAAAGATATCTACGCCCAACACTTTGTCCAATCCTAGTCTTCCTTGGTAGCATGATCCATAGCAAGTAGTGCTACAAAAATACTTGAAAACTCTCTTACTATTGTTGAATTCTCCTTCCTTGGTTTTTACATATACCTACTGATAATCCCACTACATGTGCAATGTATGGTCTATACATAAGATAGCATGCATCAAAATTCCAATTGCGTTGGCATATGGAACATGAGACATGTACCCTTCCTCTTCCCATGTATTTTGACATTGATCTTTGATGAGTCCCACCAACAGGTATATCTTTAAGTTCATTATGCTATCCTCCAACCTTAAAACTATCCCTTTCTCACATTAATTCACATTTTTGGTTATAATATGCTTAGTAATAAGAGTAAAAGGTTGTCATAGTATGTGGCGTAATCTGATTAAATTGCAGGAAAAAGAAGCATTTTTGAGGCATTTACTATGCAGGGGCTTGATGGATACAACCATGAGGGAATCTAGGGAGGCTTGTCCACCTCCTTAACTCTCTAAACTCGGCTTGATATCACCAAATCCTCACTCACAAGCTCGAATTCACTGACACCTGAGTAACTCCAAGTGCATGAGAATATCAAGGAGGAAAAGATCCACACTTTTCGAGATCAACGAGGGAAACTCCTATTTATAAGGGATCTGTTATCAACTACCATTTTTTATAAATAATTGAGCTAAAAGGCTCATTAGGATTCAAAATTTTGATTCATCTAGGAGTATTTATTGAGCCTAGGGCTTGAACTTGTTATTGTCAACTTTCATGTGATCTATGAGACTACTATTTTCTACTAATGAGAAGTCTGTTATTGAGTTGCATCTGAGCTAGTTCAAAAGGGATGAAACCCTTGGGTTTGGGCCCAACCCAAATGCTTTAGTCCCTCTTCTATATTTCTGTCTAGTTCTTGGAATTTCATGTCTTTCTTTTGTTGTAGTACATGTTAAGCTATAAAAACTTTTGATTGCAGGCTTCCTTATCACCTCTCTTTTGGGAAAAGTGGTGGGAAAGATTCACAATCTCAGTCCAAAAGTATTTGTTTATGATTTATGGGAAATAGGTAGATGTTATTTATCATTTTTCATATTTACTTTCTGCAACCTAGGAGTTAGTTAAATCATTAGAGTAGCATTGTCCAATAGAATAAGATTATGGTCAAATTCAACTAATCTTTTCCATGAAATTTATGTCACTGTTTTATCGATCATTTAATGCATGTAGTGGGCTAGTTGCAGGGTTGTGTTGACCTGCATGGGTGGCCACATATTCTCATCTCCAGTTAGACTTATCCATATTATCCCTTTACCCTTCACACTTCTCTCAAGCTCTGTTTCCATAGTCATTCTGTTACACAATTAACGACATCGTGGGCATCCACCTTGGTGCAAGACATACCTCTGAGAGTTCCTGGGCTTGGATAGGAGGCTTCCCGAACTACCTCCTACCTTCATACATCTTCTCCTACCCTCAAAATACCACCTCCACTCTCAAAATTCTCTCGGAAACCCTCTTGTAGCAATACATGGCCTCTTGTAGCAATACATGACCTCCTTTAGTAGCACATGTAGGACCATTTTCCTCCACCTATTTTTCTGCCCACTTCAAACTTAGCTTGGTTAAGATGAATAATGACCCCAAAATTGTGATTTGAGGATCTAGAGAAGCTCTTAGACCACTACAACTTCCTCTTTTCCTCACTGCAAAACAAAGTAGAATTAATGTTTTTAATTCACAAGCATGTTACAAGTTAGGTTTCTGATTTTCAAGAAAATGTAAAGTAGATAAATGATACATGAAAGTAGGTTAGTGATTTGATGAAATGTGAAAAATATAGTAGCTTCACTTCTGCAAGTAGATTAGCCCTATTCTGCATATAATGCTAATTAGCATCTACAAGTTGATTGAATGACATTTTTACTTTCATAGTTAAAATTAGTTTCATCATGAGTTTCACTATAATTAAGTTGGAGGAATGGTCTCTGATGAGTAGAACCTAACCTACTATGCATACATTACTGTCACCTCTAAGTTTGTACGAACCCCAAGTTGATAATTTAAGTTGAGGAGCCCTTGGGATTTGCAACACTATTGGTGCAATACTAGGGCTCACCACTTTTTTGGCATTGCTTCTGATGAGATGTATAAGTAGGAGTTGTTTCTTCTTAAGCATTATTTTTCTGTTTTGCATCAGTCTTATTTCTTTGAAAAAGTGAAAAACTCAAAAAAATTGTTCTTTCCCGCCTCATAGGAGTAGGGATAACAAAGGAAAATTCTTACCAAAAACCCCCACACCCTCAATACGTCAACCTTCATTCTTCTTCGGTGATTGTGAACTTCCCTATTTGACTTTAGGGGAGTTAGAATACCCTCTAGGTGAGCAACCTAAATTTTTTGAAGAACCTATTTGGGAAGAATAAGAACCCATCTCACCTACCCAAACCATGGTTGAAAACATGAACAATGAGATTTTCCCCATCAGAGAAACCAATGGAGAGGCTAGAATGAAGAATATAAGCACTACTGCCCTTCCACACTTCCATGGCCTAACCTTTGAGGATCCTGACACCTTCATGTTTGAATTTTTTGTTGTCTGTAGAACCTATGAATATGACTTTGATAAGCAAAAGTTTAAGTTGTTTCCTTATAACCTCAAATATGCAACCTTGTTGGTTTATGAGTCTACCTCGAGGCAACATCACTACATGGGCCCAAATGAAACAAACCTTCAATGATAAATACTGGGATTACTGTAGGTCCAAAGAAACAAAAGAGGAAATATTTAGGATGAACCTTGGACTTGAAGAATCTTTGGAGGACTATGAGCAAAGGTTTCAACTAAATTATAGGAGGGCCAACTATCGTGTTTGATATTGAGTCACTCAAGCTAGTTCTTCTCCGAGGGACCAGGGAAGATGTAATGGAAACCCTCAACATGCTATTTGGAGGAGATATCTACCAATTTCCTTATGATGACATAAAAAATGTATTCAATAATTACTCTAGGGTTGTATTGAAGAAGGGCAGGTCTAGCCAAAGCTTGGTTAGTTCCTCTCCCTCCACAACATCCATCAAGCATGAAATAGGAAATATGTTGGAGGATTTCAAGAGTGAAATAGTGCATACCTTTACCTTGCAAATGGATACTATGAAAATCAAGAGAAAATAAGAGGAAGTAGAAAGGGCACTAACTATTTTCTTCCCTAGATGTACTAAAAGACATCATAGGAATGGTTTCCCATTGAGTGCCATAGAAGTCTGCCTAATATGTGAAGAGAATCATACAACATAAAAATGACCCTCCCTTTAAGGCCTGAAGGTTGTATATCAGGAAGGAGGAGAGAGTGGGTCGGAAAAGTCGTGCTTCATTAACCAAAGGAGACCCCCAGCACCTCATCCATATCAACAAGACATGCATGGTGCACATTATCCTCACTACAACCCAAATCAGAATGCACCTTTCCATCCTTGGTACCCTTCCACTCATACATCATGGTCCACACCCGCTCCTTGGCCTTATGATCCTCCATATCCTCCTCATCCTCTCAACCGTCCTTTTAAGCCATAGCTACCTCAATCTTCCCAATAGGGCAACCCCTCACAAGGGTGGAGGCCTCAAACAAACTAGCCTCCTACTTTACTACCTCTACCCAAAACTCAACCACATCTAGCTCATCATACCCCACCTAAGAAAACTCAATTTCCTGCTCAACCCAATTCAAACCTGAACAATAAGCATGCACAACAAGTCTATAACTGGGAAACATCCTATCCTTCTTATGCTGTGGAAATCCAAGAAATCAACCTTTGGTCTGGGAGGGTTCTCTTAGATAATCACCCACGTTCTCCACCTGAAGAGATTGAAGAAGAGAAGGAAGAGAGTGTCCCTCAAGTCAATGCACCCCCTATCCTGAAAGGTTGATTGACCCTAACCAACACATCCCAAAAGAGGTTGAAATTATGGGAGAATTGAAGAATTTGTGTGTCAAGATACCCCTTCTCCAGGCCATTAAATATGTTCCCATTTACAACAAGCTTATCAAATAAAAATGTTTCAAAAGGCCTGGGAAAAGAAGAAGGGATATCCCGACCATCAATGTTGTTGGAAAACTATCTGATCTAATGCTTGGGAGGGTGATCTCCCCAAAATACCTAGACCCTGGTAGCCTAGTAGTGGATCTGCACATTGATGACACTATTGTAGGTTTTAACCATGTATATAAATTACCTACCTACGAATTATAAAAAAAAAAAATACACAATGGCGAGAACATAAAACATAAAACATATATACATAGAGATTTTCCTCTGGATCCCAAAATTGGGAATACCAGATTGATTTTTCATTATGTTCCTTTCAATGTTACAATACATATATATATTATATATATATATATATATATATATATATATATATATATATATATATATATATATATATATAATATATATATATATATATTATATATATATAATATATATATATATATATATATAATATATATATATATATATATATTATATATATATATATATATATGCTGAAGCATTCGTAAACCCCAATCCATTTACCCTGGATTAGAATATAACCATAGTTTCCTTGATCGGATCTACAAAATACCATGGGCAGAAAATCATCATGCCCAAAACCATGTGCAAACCCCTGCACAAAACCATAGGTATTTTCACCCATCTAATACAGGGTCCATTTTTGTTTCCTGGGGCGTTGCCACGGACCTTGTACAAGGGTGCTACCACCCCCCTAAAGCCCCCCGACAAGGGGGTATGTTCCCCCCCATGACCCCCCGCTCGTGCAACTAATCATGGAAAGAATATAACACACACCCAACGATTATATTCCCTAATACTATGATTGAGCTTGGGGCTACAATTAATGTGATGACTAGGGAAACCATGTTGAATCTCTATCTCCAAGGGGCTTTGAGAAAGACCACCACATTGCTGCAGCCTGCAGACAGATCCACAATAGCTCCTGAGGCAATTATAGAGGATTTCATGGTCTCCATTGACTCCTGGGAGTATCCTACTAATTTCTTGGTCCTACAACCCAAAACCAAGTTTAATGCCGATCCTCTCATCTTAGGAAGACCTTGGTTGGCCACTTATGATGCCTAAATTAGTTGTAGGGTTAGGAACATGACTATCAATAATCGACATTTATCAAAACAACTTGTGTTGTATCCTCCTACTCAAACTTCTATTGAACATGATTTACCTATATGGTTAGAGGATGAAGAAGAGGATGAATTGTATCACATAACCCCCTACCCAGTTTTCACTCGAGATACTGTTATAGGACGGGGACAAATTGATGAAGATGACCTTATTGACCATATCCTTCATAATCAACCTCCCACTCCCATACCAGTTGATGAATTGTTGAAGGAATTTGAGAGTATTCCTTGGACTGACTTATGCTTTGTTGACTCTAGTCTAGGACATGTTAAGATTGTAGAGTTTGACCCATCTAGAACTATAAAGATCAACCCTTCTCTCTCAGACAAATAGGAAGAACAATTGTGCAATGTACTGAGGCAACACCTGGATGATTTTGCTTGGGATTATAAGGAAATGAAAGGTTTGCATCCCTCAGTTTGCACTCATCATATTTACATCAAAGAGGGATGAAATCCTGTGCGCCAACCCCAGAGAAGGATGAACCCAGATCTTAAAGACATTGTGAAATAAGAATTACAAAAGCTATTAGATGCAGGGTTCATATTGTTAGCCTCCTGCTGCAGCAAGTTACTCATATTTCATGATTGACATTTTTACAGGCCAAACATGTCATACTTTGCATGCTGCAATGCTCCATATTTGCTAACAATCACCAAAGAAATAGGCCAAGAAAGTGTGCTGGTCAAAGTTCAAACTGCTGCATTCCAATTTTGAAGATTTTATTCCATTTTTGTAGAATTTTCAACTAAAGGGAGGTCCAAACAACTTAATCTTGGTCTCCCTAGGTTTCAATTTCCTGTTTTAGAATATAGAGAATGAATAATCTGTCCAAACAGCTCAATCTTGGCAGATTCCTAGATAGGTAGAGAATCAAAGGAGCCCGACTGCTTAATCTGGGCCCTTGGAAGAAATAAGTGTAGATATAGATAGGAGGACAGTGCAAAAGAAAAAATTGAAAAGTTGGGTCTGCAAGTCTAAGTGCACCCAAACCAAAAAGAAGAAAAAATGTTACGTAAGTAGGCTGGGTAGGTAATTTTTGAGGTTGCAGAATGTTGATTTGTGATCAATCCCACATTTTCAAGTGTTATATTTATCCAGATCACAGTTAGCATCCAGTTCCTATTTGAAGTACTTCAAGCGAGGTATGACTAACTTCCCCCTCTTCCTCTTCCCTAAATCATTTACTAACTTCCCCTAAAGAGGTCAAGATCTGCTTGATATCTCTTAGTTTAATCATTTTCCATATAATTTGCCTTGGTAAAGATCTGCTTTACTCAAGGAGGGTCCATACTTTCTCTACAAAGTTCTATCTCCCCTTTAAAGCCTAAGATCTCTGAAACTTAGTGCTTTCTTCTCATTTTCATATTAGCTCCTAACATTATTATGTAAATCCTTATTTATCTCCCTTCCCCCTACTAAAAGTATGGTAATATTCCCCTATGTAAATATCCCCTCCCTCTAGTTGAAACATAACCATAAGTATCTCCTTGGGAATTACTAAGTCACCTGGATCTTAGTAAGAACCCTCATCTCTGCATAAATTTCCCCTCCCAAGTGTTTGGACTCCTTCCAAAACACAAAGAATCCCCCTCCAAATGCGTTAACCAACCCCCCCACCCATTTCTTTGGAATTTATTAATATTTGATTAATAAATAGCCAACGCGCCAAACACATTAACCCGAAAAACTAAAGTTCTAACTCACCCGCGCTGTGAAATATTAAAGTTTATCGCGCACACACTTTAACTAGATCCCGTGCTTCTTCTCTGCCCGTCCACCGTCGGATCGCCCCTCCCAGATCCGATGGCTCTTATGCATATCGGGCGCCCTTCTGTGATGGGTAGTTAGCACCCGATGTCCGACGGTTTTATCGTCGTACACCGGGACAGCTGGCGACATCCCATTGCATCGGGCCTCCCTTGACAAAAACCACCTTCGTATCAAAAGCGGTCTGATGCATACCAAAACCACCCTCCCCTCGCATGACATGAGTGCCGCGTCACCCTGCCACATCGCCTCCACCTCACACCTTCCTGCCTGTGCCTAGCTGACGTAACCCTGCCACTGTGTCCTGCCACATCACCACCCCGCCGTACTGCCACATCACCCTGCTGACGTCATCACCATACAAGAGGGTCCCACTGCTGATGTCATGCTAACGTCATCCCCCGTATCACTGACGTCAGCAACTCAAAAACGTGCAAGTGCAAAAATCAAGCTTCGGAGCCCTAGATCGAATTTCTGAGGCAGTTTTCGATGCGCGAGTATCGCGTAGCGCTAATCGCGCATCGCTATGGGAAATGGGCCATATTGGGGAATCTTTTGATTCCTCAGGCATTTTTGCACCGAAAAAGGCAGAAAAGGCCCGATTTTGCAATTTTGAACGTATCAGAAGACAGACAGAGACCCGGTTTAGAGATTAAAGAGTATCAGAGCAGATATGAAGCCAAAATGCATGTCAAAGAGTATCAGTGTAGCGGCAAAGTGTATCAGTGAAGATCTTCTCAGGGCTCGAGGCGAATGAAGCATTAAAAGGAAAACCATGAAAGTTAAGAAGCAGTTAAGGAAGCATTCAAAGCTCACCAGCACAAATTATTGCACATTAAACTCATAGAAGATCAGTGGACCAGAACTCAATGCACAGTTATTACAGAACCACTGCACCAAGTCATAGAGGACACCACATCAATTCACTTTTTGATCCGGCTGCCTCTGGCGTAGCCCAAAGAAGACTTACTTGCATTTAATTCCAGCATAGGTTAGGTTTTAGAAATCTTTCCCACAAACCTTTTTTTGTAAGTTGTAATAAATACTTTTAGATATTTTACCTATATATACGACCCTGAAGCATGTAATAAGGGTTGGTTGGTCTTTGTTGGTTTGATATTTTGCTTGAGCAGAGACTCGCACTGTAAATGTGATAATATCTATAATCAAAGACTGCTGAAATGCATGGATTCTGAAACTGTCTGCTGTGTCTAATTGGCTGAAGAGTGACTATGGAATTCCTGTGCCTCTACATGGTTCAATAAGTGTTCCTTAACTCTATTTAGTCCTTCGTGTTTGTTTTATCACCTATGTTCCACCATCTAAAATTGCAAAAAGGAATAATAGTTTAGGATTTGCTTGGCAACACCCTATGCTCAATTACTGTGATTTCTACATGTTTTCATCAGGAATAGTTATGAATATGCATACTTAAATGATCATGTTTACACTATTTCTTTCACATATGAATGTTAGTTTAGGAATTCTTAACTGCTCCTAGATAACCATTCATTCACCTCTCTTCCCTGTTAGTTGATGAAAGATTCTTAATTGCCTTTCATCTCTGGCTTTCATCCCATCTTTTCAGCAATTGGTATTGTTTCATGTGTAGCTATCCTGCTCCATAATCCTCTTGTGACCAAGAAAACGTAACAACAAGCCTTAATCCATGACTCCATGCCCAATGGTTTGAAATTTATCACACTATCCCTTGCCTCTTTGCTTGAATGCAACTTCCTTCCATTCAAACTCCATCCAAACAAAAAATCAAAACCCCTGAACCCAATAGCTAGCCTAAATCACATCAACAAAGCTAATCATAAGAGAGAGCCCTCTCTGATTGCAGGTGGGCTAGAACCTGCAATCCAAAGATTGGTTTGTGGTTACCTCGGCCGTATCCCTTCAGGAGCTTAGGTACAACCTGAGTGATAACATAATGGCGACTCCACTGGGGATCTCCTTAGATAATCTCACAAAACCAGTCTGAAGCTCCACAGAGGAAGAAACCGACCTGTAAAAGTCCGGTCGACCTGTGTTCTTAGAGAAAAATCCCGAAAAACAAGCTAGAAGCTAGCTCCCAAGAAGCATTCACGTTACACAAGATCAAATCCAGATCCAAATACCCCAACTGTTTTTGAAAATCCTAACGTAATCCCTAAGATCCTTCGAAAACAAGAGCAGCAAGGAGATTTTGCTGATTCTATTCTCAAAACAATTCAGCCTAGTAGTTTTTCAACCCCTGTCAAAGTCATGTTCCGTTCAAGCCCTTCTTCCCCGTGTTCATCATCTACTTCCCCAACCACTATTTCCACACCTTTATTTACTGCAAATACTACCACGACCACTCCTATTATCCCAGTTACCCCAGCTGTCCCTCTCATCCCTATTGTTCCCCTTATCCCCGTTAATATGGCTAATAGATATGTGCCCCTACAATTGCCTGCTAATCCCGGGGCTATGCCTTAGGATTATCAGACAAAATTTACCTATTTTGATGGCATAAATTACTGCATATCCCTACAACATACAAAGAAAATGCAAGATTACTTTGAGAGTTATGAGATTGATGATGACAGTGTAAGAATGAAGATTTTTGTCCAAAGTTTGACCGGTGATGTCCGGACCTGGTTTAGAGCACTTACAGCCAATTCCATATTAAACCCAGAAGCCTTATACCAGACATTTATCAATAGGTGGGAGAAAAAGAAAGATCCCTTACACATACTATCTGAGTATAATACTATCAAAAGAGGCCCTCAGGAAACGGTTTTGGACTAATGTACAAGGTTTAATAATGTCTACAATGCAATACCACAAAATTTAATACCTCCACCTGATCTTGCTTTGTACAAATTCCCTGATGGTTTCGATGCTGAAATGGCATATCAGTTAAGGGAAAGAGCCTCTCAAAGCCTTGCAGAGATGCAAGTTGTTGCTATTAGTGTGGAGGCAAACCTAATTGCCAAAAGAAACAGAGCCAGAACTGAGAGAAGAACCACCTTCAAGGAAGAACCCTCAGCCTTAGACCAAAAACTAGACGCTATCATCAACGACATGCATATGCTAGAAGACCGAGTAGAGAGCGTTGAGAGAAAATCATCATGGGAAGGACAACATACCAACACCATAAGGAATCCAAACTTTAGGAAAAATCAAACCACAAACGTAGGAAGGGCTAGTCCCGACCATGATATCAGGCCTCCTTTCCAAGAAAACTATGCGGAAGCATCCACATCTAGTGAGCCCACAGATGAGACTCACATGAACCTGATAGATTCAAAAAATGAACAACAAATTTTTCTCACTAAAGAGGACCGAGACTACCCTGATGTAAAACAATTTCAGACTAGGTCGGGAGAGACTTTTGATTTCAAACAAGGTTATGATTCTGCTGTGTATGAGGTGCACAAACAATATAAGCTGAGAACAAGGATCATTGATGTCCCTGCACCTAACAAAACAAAGGATAGCAAAAAGCCCAACAAAATTAAAGACAATGTTGCCATAACAGAACCAACTGATATTGCTGTCCCAAACCCGCATCAGGTAACTGTAGAGGATATATCAGACATTCAGCCTCCTATTGATCAGCCTTTACCTCCCTCTCCCTCAAAATAAAATCTGAACGAAACTCCAAAAAATCTTCCCAAAACAGAAATACCACAAATTGTCATTCATCATAATGCTGACATTCAAAAAGAAAACATAGAGAACACTCTTGACAAGGAAAAATCTGCTACTGCTAATGCAAGGATTCCATTAGAGAAACCATTTAACTTAGAAGCAGAGATTGGAAAACTCAAGATATCCATTCCCCTCTCAGAACTCGCCAAACATGATGTATATAGGCAACAAATTCAAAGGTCA
>APFE030818757.1:4616-59266 GCA_000404065.3 Pinus taeda | reverse complement strand
CAAGAGAATAAGACAAAGTTTATAGTCTAAATATTATTATGAGCTAATAATATTTGACTGTTCTATATTTAGACTGAGCAGTCACTCCGCTGTGGTCTAAAATAGAAGTCCATCTATTTTTTCCAACTTGATCAATCATCCATAAACAGCAACCTGCAATCCATAGACATGATCCATATGTCTAAAAATAGACATAGTCTAAAAATAGACTTGCGCCAAAAATAGCTTGCGGGCCCACTTAGTGAAGGCGACTCTTTTCACTAAGCTCCATCATCTTGTTGCAATATCAACAGGGCCTACCCCTGTTATACATCAGTCATGTCATTGCCTCGACTACCATCCGATCAGACCCTTTAGATCTGACGGCCCTCGATCATATCACGCGGGCGTTTTGGTCAACCTTTAGCATGCAATGTGAGCGGTTTTGTGAACAATGTCGATGCTACATGTCAAGCAACGTATGGAATCGCGCGACTCCCCACAAATACCAGTTACCCTCCATAAGTGGTGCAATGAAACCCGCTTACTGCCTCCTGCTAATGACAAAATGTCAAGTCACCCCCACTGATGTAACCTGTCCATGTCACGAAACCCACCAAAAACTTTGAACTTGCATAAAAACAAAGTTAATCCATTTTTCATCCTTATTCTGAAAAACTCGTGCATGTAACCAATACGTAGAAAATGACCAACTTGTACCCAAAACCATCAACCACCATGAAAGTTGCTACCCGATGCCGGTCCAGTCCACGATGTGCTTCCAAGTCAACCAGTACACCATTACTAGTCGCTCCATAACAGGTAATCAAAATACCGCACCCTTGGATAAATCGTCTTAATACTAGTCATAAGACTTGTTTACTCCGAGATTGTTATCAAATCTATTCAAATAGAGATGGAAGGTAAAAGGACACAGTAAAGAAAAATCAAAGTGTATCAGGGCTAAAGAGTATCAAATTTAAGACCAAGTCAAGTAAATTAGCTAGGATGAAGATAAAGAGTAAAGAAGATAGTTACAAAGCATAACATAGAAATTCATGTCAAAGTGAAGATAGATAAAAAAACAAAGCGGTAAAAATAAAAAGTAAAGAGTAAAAAGTAAAAATAAGCATGAAGACATTGAGGGTTAAACAAATATGAAAACACTTTCACAATTTTATCCAAATTAAAAGTGAAAAACAGTTGAAAGGAATTTAAGGTTAAAAGATGAAATCAGAGCAGAAATGGTACATTCTTCATAAATTTCCTGTTTAAGTCATAGTTTTGCAGAAACTATTGTGACCAATCCAAGATGTATTTTGAAAAAATGGAGGGTTACAAAGACCTATCTCACTTTTTACACAGGTATTACCAAAAGGGAGATAAGTGCATGTCTTCACAGCCTATGTTTCAGTTTGTGCAAAGTCCTATGTTTGACATATTTTTGCAGAAACTATTGTGAACCGTTGGAGTTGAATTTTGGGAAACTGAGAGAGGTTTATCTCAAAATCATTCTTATATGCAATAACCACTTTCACTTTTTACATATCTATCTCGGATTGAGATATAAAAGCGTATCAGTGGACCCTAAGTTTGCGGAATTGCTGGGGCATAATGCACAAAGAAAGGATGCAGTTAGTGACTCGGATGCTTCATTATCAATTAAGAACTACTACCAAATTCGAATTTCTCTTATTCATCACCATAAATCCATTAACATAGTGCCAAATAGATTCATTAGTTTTGAATGTCCTTTATTTAAGTTCTATTGTTGTAAAACAGTTTGAGATATTTGTAAACCAATCTTGATATTTTTTCAAAATATTTCAGCTTAGAATTAGTATAAATGCTTCTTCATTTGAAGTATTTTGGGTGGATTCTTTGACATTTCTGTAGACTTATTATTTTGGAATAGAAGTGTTGTTGAACAACTCTTGTGTGGCTAGTTGGATGAAGAAATAAAGAAAAGGACTTTTACAGGATTCATGTGTCAAATGTTGGACAAATAAGTATTCTATATCTTATGTGTTACTATTTTCTAGTTTAATATTTCACATGTGTTTCATATCTAAATAATAAACGAAAAAGTATATTTCAGAAAGTTATTTACTGCATTCTGTTTTTAAAGTCATTTTTATTCTAAATGTTTTCTTCTAAACTATCATAGGTAGGCAATTCTTAACTCCTCCTTTCTTCTTAGTTTATCATTGTGGTCATTTAATAAGAAATTCTTAATTGTTTTTTATTAGTGATCACTAAATTTCCCTCCTCTTAAAATTTGTTGAAGGATTCTTAACTGCCCTTCTTCCCTTTTAAGACCATTTCACCCTTTCAAGTTACCATTTGTCTCTTGTTTAACTATCTTGCCCTATGAAGCCCTCCTTTGTTGAATCAACCTAATTCATTTAAGCCATCCTCAGTTGACTCTGCTGGAAAATTTGAGTGATAACATAGTGGCGACTCTACTGGGGACACCAAATCCTCAGTCATAACAAATATTTAAGAAATTTAAAACCCTAAATCTAAAGCATCTTAAAGAAATAATAGAAGTTTTTTATTTGATATCAGTTAAGAAAATAAGAAACAAATCCTAAAATCTTGGCTTCAGAAAGGACTCATTACACTAGAGCTAATCTTGATCCCAATCTACCACAAGTGTTTGGGAACCCCAATCTGATCCCCAAAATTCTTAGGAGGCAAGAAAGTTTCGTTAGTCCTCGGCCCACCTTCAGATCATCATCTTGTCCTGTTAGGTGGATTTACCTTGAAGACCAATCCTTTAACGAATACTTTGAGACCTCTTTGTTTAGGAATTCATCTGGTTCTAAATTAATTTGTTAGAAAATTATATATTACGGAGCAATGGAACACATAAAATATTACAGAAATATAAACACAGAAAATGCACAAAACAAGAGAGACACAGATATACGTGGTTCACACCAGTTTGGGCTACGTCCACCTCGAACAACCCAGTCCTTCCTTTCTATTATCCAGCAAAATGAAGAGACACAACCTACAGCAAAGCCGCTGTAATATCCCTGTTTTCTCTCACATCTCACACTTCTCTGTTTCTCGCTCACACAGAATACACTCTATCACCGCCTCAAAAATACAATGCCTCATACAAAGAGAGAGGGTTGCCATCTAGGGAAAAAACCTAAACTAAACATAATTCTACCGTCAGATCATCCGCCTAATGAACGGCTCAGATTGACTAGAAATTACTATACTTTTACAAGGCAAATTTACATCTATTTTTAGCTTCGGGGGCGCTGCTCTCGAGCCCCCGCCTCAAAATAATTTTTCAAACCAAGCTTAAGAAAAAAATTTAAAAAGTCTACAGACCTTTTTTCACTTTGTAGGAGCTTGATATTTCCTCTAATATATCTCTATAATTTTGGATCACCTAGTTCTAAAATTGTGACTTGTAGTAGTCCTCTCTATCCTCTTTCCAATGCCGCTAGTCTGATCCAAATTGGATTCTCCAAGGAAGAGTTATGCCAAATCTCCCACAATGACCTAATTATAGACTAGTTCAGTAGAGCGAACTTATACGACATGCCACGTGTCCTTGTTTCGACCTTTCGATCTAAAAAATATATACAAGAAACTATAGTCCGTCCTCTTTCTATACCTTATTATGAAACTTCAATATGATGCTTAGAAAGAAATTTATGATGATTTTCCCCAGGTCACCTGTTTGGAATGTAATTCAGGAGTCTGCAAAAAGACCAACTTCCTCAGATCATATCTTTGAAAATATAGTGCAAAAAGCTCTGAAATTTGGATCCGAGGTTCAGTGCGATTTCCTCTCAAATGGGTTATTTTTTCACTTCTGAAACATCGCAGAAAAAAAGTTCTAGCGAAAATGCCACGATGACCTATTTGGAGCAGCGAAACCCTAGAATCCAAAGCTTTGATACCAAATGTTATAAAACTAGCTCACAAAAAGATAAAAAAGGTAGATCAACGCCTTAGAATTCAGCCTCTTCGAGGGGGCAACCACCTTTACATTACACAAATGAATGATTCTTTGATGATTCAAATGACAAAACCTCCTTTCTATATATAGGAGTCTAAGGAGTCACAATATAACCCAGCCTACCTAACAATAATAATATAAAGGCACAAAAATAACAATAGAGGGATTCTATGGGGCACAGTAATAACAATATGGGGACAATAGGGGCACACCAATATTAATAAGGGATACAAATACAATAGTAATGGGGTAATCACTAGTATTATAGGGACCTAACAAATTTTGTAACAAGTATCACATTACGCTGAGCCATTCCACAACCTACTACCCTCAAGGGAATGGACTGACTGAATCTTCCAACAAGAGTCTCATTAATATCATCAAAAAACTATTGGAAGAAAACAAGAAAACTTGGAACAAAAAACTGATAAATGCATTATGGGCAGACAAGCTTACAACCAAAAAATCCATTGGAACCAATCCTTATGAGTTAGTATATGGCATGGAGGTTGTTTTTCCTTCATTGTTAGGAGTTCATGTCATGAAAATACTCTAAGAACCTCAAGTGGAACCTAATGATATTCAAAGAAGGATAAACTAGACTATCAATTTGTAGCAAACCATGGAGAGGTGTACCAAAGATTCCAAGTGTTGCAGGAGAAACTTAAGAAGATATTTGATAGAAGAACCAAGGCAAAAGATTTCTACCTTGAAGATAAAGTGTTAAGATGGGATTCCATAAGAGAGGATAAGGGGAAACATGTGAACTTTGACTTATGGAAATGACCATACATCATTTATGCTTTCAAAGGAAGTAATGCATATTTTCTTAAAAACTTAAATGGTATAGAAGCAGAAGAAGGACCAGTCAATGGTCGAATGTTAAAGCATTACTTTGATCCTACATACTAATGTTATTATGTTCTTCATGTACATATTATATCCTTTGTAATGTCAAAGTGTTGATTGGATAGTAAAGTCTTGGAGTTGAAGCCCGAAGAGAAGGCTCTAAGCTCCAGAAGCATTACTATCATACATACAATAAAGCAGCAATCAAAAGAAGATTGCAGAACACATTCAAATTCATGAAGAGGCCACTGATCTACTATTCTTGACTTTCCACCAGGAAAATCCATCCCCAAGTGGGGCCATTGTTATGCCCCTATACCAATAGGTGTCATATATCATGATTGACTTGTTGAAATTTGTAATATGTTCATACCTTTTCTTGTTGCAAATGTTTTCCATATTTGTGAAAAAATAAAAAAAAAATTAAAAATGTAAAGAGGGTATACCTTAAAAAAATAATAAAAAGGTAAAAAGAATAAATAAAAGGTCAAAAAATGAAAGAAAATGAACCCCAACAAAAGAAAAGACCAAGAAAGTGTGCAAGTCTAAATGCCACTACTTTTTTACTTTTGTATAATAAATAATCGTGTACAGCTTGTCACCTATGCCACAATTCATGAATAATCAAAGAGTTTAAGCTTGACTAGTTCATATTTTCAATTTCTTATTTTAGAAGTAGAGAATAAAGATCTGACCAAATAGTGTAATCTTTGTAGATAAGTAGATAGGTAGAGTGAAGAAAGGAGCACAATAGTTTAATCTGGGCCATTGGATGTAATAAAATTAGACTTAAATAGACATCACTATGTAAAAGAAATGAAAGTTTGATAAGGGTTTTCCATTCGAAGTGCACCCTAATAAAGAAGTGAAAATGTTAGGTTAAGTAGGTAGGGTAAGTAGATGATGATTGTAGAATAATATGTGGTGAGTGATAAGTTTAAATGTGTAAATCTTCTACTTTCATTACAAGGCAAAGTCATGTATCACATGGAAGGCACATCAAGCAAGCAAAGTAAAAAATAATTAGCTTCCCTACTCATTTCCCCTAAATTCTCACTAATTTTCCCTAAGCGCTAAGGTAGTTATCGAATTAGAGGGGCTCAGAGCATTTATCTGACTACTAGAGGGACTGGACCCCTGGCCCAATAATTTATAATTCCTAAGTACTTATACCCCTTCACCAATTTTCATCCCCCTTCAGAAGTCATTCATTTCCATTTATAAAGTTTTTGGAAATTTAAATATTTTCCATAAAAACCCTCACTCTTCACTTAGTCTAAATTTTAAACATATACATGAAAATGGTTCAAACTTAGCGCACACTTCACAAATCATATTAACTTTTAACTTACATTATCATTTAATTTCCCTATATAAACATTACCCATTCCCGTTTTACTATAACTATGCAAAATCCCCAAATTCATATATATCCCACCCCTCTATTAAATATAACCATAATAGAGTTAATAAATAGGATTAATTAACTAATCCGTAGTTAATTAAGATCCAGATCCTTGCCATGTTAATAAAAGGATTAATTAACCCACACGATTAATTAATAACTTCTTCGACCAATCACATCGTCCCTGATATGATTAAGTCTTTTAATTAATATCGGGGCCGCCCCTGTTATACGTCAGTCATGTCATTACCCCAACTACCATCTGATTGGACCCTTTAGAGCCGATGGCCCTCGCTCATATCACCCGAGCCTTTTTGTTGACCTTTAGTGCACGATGTGAGTCGTTTTGTGAACAGTACCGATGCTATGTGTCGAGCAATGTATGGAATCACACGGCTCCCCACAAATATCGATTACCCTCCATAAGCGATGCCATGAAACCCGCTTACTACCTCCCGCTAATGACAAAATGTCAAATCACCCTCATTGACGTAACCGATTCATGTCACAAAACTCGCCAAAAACTTTGAATTTGCATAAAAATAAAGTTAATCCATTTTTCGTCCTTATTCTAAAAAACGCATGCATGCAACCAGTACATAGAAAATGACCAACTCCTACCCAAAATCATCAACCACCCTGAAAGCAGCTGCCCGATGCCACTCCAGTCCATGAAGTGCTTCCAAGTCAACCAGTACACCATTACCAGTCACTCCATAATAGGTAATCAAAATACCGCAACCTTGGATAAACAGTCTTAATACTAGTCATAAGACCTGTTTACTCCAAGATTATTATCAAATCTATTCAAATAGAGATGGAAGGTAATAGGACACAGTAAAGAACAGTCAAAGTATATCAGGGTTAAAGAGTATCAAATTGAAGACCAAGTCAAGTAAATTAGCTAGGATGAAGATAAATAGCAAAGAAGACAGTTACAAAGCATAGCATACAAATTCATGTCAATGTGAAGATAGATGAAAAAATAGAGTGGTAAAAGTAAAAAGTAAATAGTAAAAAGTAAAATTAAACATGAAGACATTAAGGGTTAAACAAACATGAAAACACTTTCACCAGCTACAATGAAGTTTATCCAAAGTAAAAGTGAAAAACAGTTGAAAAGAATTTAAGGTTAAAAGATGAAATCAGAGCAGAAATGGTACATTCTTCAGAAATTTCCTGTTTAAGTCATAGTTTTACAGAATCTATTGTGACCAATACAAGATGTATTTTGAAAAAATAAAGGAGGTTTTTGTTCCTAATAGGATTATCTACAGATAACTATCTCACTTTTTACATAGGTATTACCAAAAGGGAGATAGGTGCATGTCTTCACAGCCTATGTTTCAGTTTATGCAAAGTCCTGTTTTTGACATCTTTTTGCATAGAATATTGTTAATAGTTGGAGTTGAATTTTGACAAACTGAGAGAGGTTTATCTCAAAAACATTTTTATATAGAATAACCTCTTTCACATTTTACATATTTATCTCAGATTGAGATATAAAAGCGTATCATTAGACCCTATGTTTGCAGAATTTCTGGAGGAGAATGCACAAAGGAAGGATGTAGCTAGTGACTCCGATGCTTCATCATCAATTAAGAGTTGCTACCAAATTCGAATTTCTATTCTTCATCACCATAAGTCCATAAACATAGTTCCAAATAGATTCATTATTTTTGAATGTCCTTTATTTAAGTTCTATTATTGTAAAATAGTTTGAGATATTTGTTAACCAATCTTGATATTTTTCAAGATATTTCAGTTTAGAATTAGTATAAATACTTCTTTATTTGAAGAATTTTGGGTGGATTCTTTGACATTTATATAGACTTATTATTTTGGAATAGAAGTGTTGTTGAAAAACTCTTGTGTGGCTGGCTGGATGAAGAAATAAAGCAAAGGACTTTTACAGGATTCATGTGTCAAACATTGGAGAAATAAGTATTCTATATCTTACATGTTACTATTTTTTGGTTTAATATTTCACATGCGTTTCATATCTGAATAATAAATGAAAAGGTATATTTCAGAAAGTGCTTTACTACATTCTATTTTTAAAAACATTTTTATTCTAAATGTTTTCTTCTAAACTATCATAGGTAGGGAATTCTTAACTCCTCCTTCCTTCTTAGTTTATCATTGTGGTCATTTAATAAGAAACTCTTAATTGTTTTTTATTAGTGAGCACCCAATTTCCCTCCTCTTAAAATTTGTTGAAGGATTTTTAACTGCCCTTCTTCCCTTTTAAGACCATTTCACCCTTTCAAGTTTACATTTGTCTCTTGTTTAACTATCTTGCCCCGTGAAGCCCTCCTTTGTTGAATCAACCTAATCTGGTTAAGCCATCCTCAGTTGACTCCATAACCCCATGGCCTTAAATACTCTGTTTTATCCATCTGCTCTCAAATTCCACCACCAAACATAATCGAAAACCCCAAGCTTTCATAACTAGCCTAATATCTCATAAAACAAAGCTAAATCTTAAAGAGAGAGCCCTCTCTTAGTACAGATTGGCTAGATTCTGTACTTAAAAGTTGGTTTGTGTTTACCTCAGGCCCCTTTCCCTCTTCAAACAACTTCAAGGAAAATTTGAGTGATAACACAACCAAATGAGTCTCCTGATTTGGAAACAAATTTTTCAACGCGACACGTGAAGCAAAGAATTTCATAAATTAGTTCACTTCCTCAAAGTGGGGACAATCATGAATGAGTTTTTCCTCATTACAAATTAGGTATGGGTAATGAGGTTTCCATTTCTCGTCATGATATTGATTGTTTTATTTATCCTGCAGAGGAGAATATTTATTGTTCTTAGCTTTTCCTTTCTTACTTCCTAGTTTCTATTGAGATTTACCTTTATCAGAGTTAAGTACATTGATCTCGGAAGTAGAAACCATAGGAGGATTGGATGGAGGTCTATGGGTAATTGATGTAAGAGTAGTACCAGATGGTTTACTCATCAACTATGAACTGGTAGAATCAATCATGCCATCAACAACATGATATTATTTACGAGCTTGAGGAAGAATTTTCGAAGGTTGTGGAGCATTTGGTATCTTATCATAAATCATTCCATATTGGGTACAAATGAAATCCAAGTACTAGGCACAAGAAATTACTTGATCTTCGGTTAGAACCCCACCCTTTTGCTACATCTTATGTTATAGGGGCTAAAAGAGACTTAGTAAACCATTCCACTAACAATTGATTTAGAAAATATGTCTTAACCAACCGACAATGACATATTCTCTCATCAATATGATCATAAATGTGAGTGGAATAAAATTATTTAAAGTTATTGAGAAGTTCCATTCCAGTTTTGTATTTGATGGGTAACTGGAAATGTACGAGGAACGGGGTAGCCAAGGCACTGGAGTTGTTAAATGAATCTCTTGGTAATTTAATATACCATTATATTTTCATACCAGTAAGAGTGCACTAGAAAAGACGTAATCAAATCAAACCATCATTAAGGGAGTTTGATGAACACCACAGATGAGAAGTCAGGACATGCATTGATGGGTCTTCTCTAGGATTCCCATTGAATTTTTGGATAACAGAAGGAAATTTTGTAGGAATAATCGATCACCAAGGCAAATGAGCGATAATATCGTTGGTGAGCTGAGTCAAATTGGGCAATCAGAGGGTTTCCAGAAATGGTGATTGCATGCTAAAATTTGATATAAGATGGAATAGCCTTAGCAATAGGTATATGTGCTACATGATTGGGAGAGTTATGATAAAGAGGAACCTAGGCACCAAAATAAGGAGGATTATGATAACCACCATACACATAACCTTCTTGTCTAGCTCGAGGATAATCTTGCAAATGTTGCAGAGGCTAGGTTTTGACTTGTTGGCCTTCATAGGGTTCTTGAGGAATACCCTGATAAGGTTGATACTGTTTCCTCATAGGATTTTGTATCACCCCAACATAAGGTGTATTCAATGTAAGTTGTGCAATAATATAAGAAATTTGTCCTACTGAAATGTGAGGAACAATTTGTCCAAGAAGTTGAGACAATAAGGTACATTGTAAAGGCTAGGTAAGTGGAAACTAGGGGGTTCTAGATACCAACATAATAGATTGAGCTATAGTTACAACTTGTAAAGTTTGGTTTACCTGAATTTGTGCTTGTAGAGGTACAAATTGATAAGTAGGAATTTGAGATGTGGATGAGACAAGTTGATAATTTAAGAATTGATCCACAATTGAACTAGGTTGTATGGGAAAAGTAGGTTACCAAACATTAGCAACCATTCTAGGATATGGAGGATTTAGATAGGGCTGAGTACCAATTTGAAGTACACCAACAACAAGTTTCCCCCCTACTAAAGGAGGATGGGATGATAGATGTAATTTCCCCCTGGGGAGGGTACCCAACATAGGAGAGTTAGGATTTTGCAGGTAACCAAGCCCCCTAACATAAGGGCCAACCTGTTGTTCAACTGAGAAGGAGAAATTTATATAGATTTCCTTAACAAAGTACGAGTTGCAATTCCAGAAATAGGTAACAAGGAAGAGGTCCATGAACTGGATGCCACATTAGAGAAGGTAGTAGATAATGATAGATAACCAGGTGGGACAAACATTCCACCATACAGATGTGCCTCTGATGATGTCACAAACATGGATGAAGAAGCACCATTAGTTTCCTTAGCCCTAGTGGTGGACACAGGATGGGAAACCATAGTAGGTTTAGTCATGGTTAATTGTCCGAAAGAAGATTGCCATTAGAAACTCATATGTGAGTGGGAAGAATCAAGTAAATAATTTCATGTTTGATTTTAAAGAGGAGGAAGAGGATGAGATTGATAAAAATGAAGTCTGGTCCAATGAAAATGAGTAGAGGGATGAGGTCATTCCTATGGGATCTCTTCGATACTCACAAGACCAGGTGGAAGAGGTTCACTATCGGGTCCAATATATATCATTTGCAATTGTGTATGAGATAAAGGAAGACAAGAGCTAAGTCCTGAAGTAGCCAGTGAAGATGGCTAAGGTACCTTAGGTAATAGAGTCTATGATTCATTAAAGTCAAGTTCAATGACCTTGGGAAACAAAGTGTTAGGTGCTTCAGTTTCAAGTGTTTTAGATTCACCAAAAAATGATGAAGTAATATTAGGCTCAATACTCAAAGGGAAGTATGATTCTCGTAGATCAAATTTAGGAGGAGGGTTAGAAGTAGTTCCCGACATTCCTAATGATGTAGTTTTCATCTTCTTATGCTTCTAACGATGCTTAACGGTAGCCTCTATGAAAGAGGAGGCCTATTTTTCATTCTACGCGAGGGTAATACTAGGCATAAATGTTTACGAAGCAACCATGAACAACAATATACACCTTGGTGAACCAAGGACTTCACGTACATGCAGTAAATCTCCCTAAATGTTGTGTTCAGTGTATCACAATATACAATACGGTCATCTCAGTTACTTGTGGTGAGGATAACAACCTATGGTGGACTTCTAAAATATGTTGTATGGTACATGGAAGTGTAGTCCATAGTAGTGATTTTTAATGCATAACCATTCAATCAGAGTGTTCCCATATACTTTTCATGTGTGAATGTCATCCACTATACCCAAAGGTGCACAAAGTATGATCTGGTACACTTACGTACATGGAAGGGGATATCACACGTTAGATACAACATTGGAAAACAACGCCATAATACATATCTACCCTAGACCTTTAAATATTTGTGTTAATGTAACAAATTTTCCTTGGGTTGATTCAAAATATTTTAAAGTTTATCCTTAATTAGCTTTCAATTTCATGGCTCACCAAGAATTTCACCTGAATATCCTAAAATGCAAGCTACCATGAAGAAATGGAAACTTTCACTTTCAACAAGAATTGAAAAGGAGAGAAGAGACAAATAATATGTAGCAAACAATAACTAAGTGCACTTCTATAAAACAAAATTGTTCCAACTAAAATTTACTCAAAAACCCCTAGATGCCAATCCAAAGAGAATTTAATTTTTAATTTCCTCTTAATCTTCAAAGTGAAAGAAGCTAAGATGCATTTCTAATCATTTATAAAAGAAAAAATTTCAGAATGATGACTGGAACACAAATTCATTCAAGCACTCAGTGACTAAAAAAATCAGTTTGCTAATGACCCAATGACAAGAACAAAGGAAAATATAAACAAATTTTCATCAAAGGCAACCAAAACCAACAAAAAACCACATGGAGGATTCTGAGAAACACTAAGAAATTGAGGAACACAATGAAGAGTAGCTAGAAGAAGGTTGGACAGAGAGAAAACCAGAACAAGGCAAATTTTGGCATGGAACAGGGGTCACGTAAGTGCTTAAGGGACTCTAGTGCTCTATAACTTAGGCATAGATAGGGCTGGGGTGCACTATAATGCAGGTGCAAGGAAGGCTTAGGTGCACTGCCATGCATTGTCTCTAGACCAAAGGATGCACTGATCAAGGAATCTCACGTTTTAACACAAAAAATGCCATGGAATCTCAATGGCAGGTCTTCCTATGTCTAATCAAGATTGAGTGAAATCAAAACAAGCGGAAAAATAGACACTAAGGGAAAGAAAAAATCATCAAGGGATTGAATCAATCTCGAATGTGATTGCCAATTTGTTATACAAAATCTATAACTGCAGATAAAAATATCTTCTGTATGCCTAATGGACTAACCCAAAACAACAGAAAACAAAGGGCATAATATTTTCCTTAAGGAAATTGAATTATGGGATGAGGCCTACCTGGAATATGTCACAAGCTTCGATCCTTGCTCAGTTTGTATGCTCCAATCCTAGCTCTGATCGTTATAATTAGAAGTTGCACAATTAAACAAGACAAACCAAAGATATATGATATATATGTAGCATAATCCAATCACTTCATTCAATAGATAAACATGATATTGAAATACATGAAATCATAACATCATGTATAGGAAAACAATCTACTCTTTGTATTAAAAGAAATGGAGAGAGTTGTAACTAGAAATAGGATTTGATCTTGTAGAAGAGCTCCCCAAGTTTACTTGTTCTTTCATTGCCACAAAGTATGCCTCTACGTCACCCTAATGCATGGAATAATAACTCTCAAACAAAAAGCATGAGGGTAGAACCAATCTCCAAAAGCCAACCCCTTGCCTATGGATGGTTGTTAATATAGATGAGGGAGGTAATTCATGAATTCTTATCCATTTATCAATCTAGGCTTGAGATCCACTTGAGATGGAAGGATGAGCTTAAGGGATAAGAGGTGAAAACTTCAAGGTAGGATAGGATAGGATTCAAGACCCTTATCCAAGATAAATGATTGAAACAACCTCAAGAATCTTTTGGAAGAGGAATCTTAGGGATTCTTTTATTTTCCTTGAATTTCTAGAATCAACGCACCCCCAAGATTGAGCAACATATTGGTGATGAGCACAAGTGAAGGGAGTGTAAACCTAGTAGTGAATGAGGGTTCCTAAAAGGCTAGGGTGCATTGGGCCTTAAATGCTTGGAAACTCAGGAATCAAGAGGATAAACTCAGGGATTTAGTAGAGTCATGCTTAGGGCTTTGTATAGGAATTATGATAGTATGTTAAAGGATGGGAATTGATCGTATTTGAAGGTTTATTGACCAGATGCAACAAAATGGCTTTTCTGAAAGGGAAGTTCTTGGTCTTCCAAGAGTAGCTTAGACTGACAAATTTAACCTCTCCTGATAAGGGGCATCACTGATCAAGGACACTCATCTAGCTCTTCCCCCTTACCTAATCTCCCAGGGTATAGAATTGAGATGGAGGGCTAATGGGGTTGAGCGATCTCTAGAAAATAGGGTATTACCCCTACTATCACCCATAGGGTGTGTGTGATCCTTGTCTATTTTGACAAGTTAGGCATCTCCCACTATCTTGGTCTAAAAGTGTATTCTTTGGTTGGCATCATAACCACAAGTTGGGCTTGTTGGGATTGTCTCTCACCATCTATACAATAGGTTGAGGAGGCTTGGGGGTGTGTGATCCTTACCTTTGGTAAGTTGGGTATCTCACCCAAGCTTGGATTATGATGCAGATGTTCTACCACATGACTCTTGAGGGTCATTGCTGGGAAGATCACCATGCAATAGGATGGATGTGATCATTACCTATTCTATGGTAATTTTCATCTCTCCTATTACTCGAAGAGATGACATGAGGTGAGAGTGTCCAATAGAACCTTCCTGATTTTCCAAGAGGGTGGTATCTTTAACTCCCCAATTATTCTTCTTCTTTAGATTCGAGGATGCTTGATCATATAGATTTGAGTAAAGATGGGACATGATATATATGATTATTACATGATGTCGTTGGAATTTATCCCTAGCTGAGAGGGAGTGTTAATTTGGAAACTCAGTGCCAAATTCCAACCATGGGAATAGATTCCTCTTTTTGAGAAGACCAATTTTTAATATTGAAGTGGCCAATTTGTACAAGGGAAAGTGTACTTATGAAGAAAAGCCCACATATGCACATTTGGATAGGTTGACCCTAATAGGAAATTTGTCACCCTTGGAAGCTTATAAATACAAGTAACCTCAAGCTCATTTGGACATCACCAAGCATCTTCTTCTTCTCTTCTTCGTTTTTTGATTCACATGGTCTGAGGCTGGGTTGGGGAAAGTGGTTGGTATAGGTCTGAAGCTCATTCATGTTTAGGGTTTTGGTTTCCGATCATAGGTTTCACATAGGAAATTTTTTGCTATAGTCGTAAGCTAGTAGGCTCAAGGGTGTAATTGGAATGTCTTAAACACAGACATGCCTCTTCTTTTATATTGTTGAGCTCTATAGTTCATTTTTGGCATTTGGTCGCAGTTGACTGCAGTTGACCGAAGGTAGGACAAGTTGGCTTTGATCTAGATTGAAGTTGGTAGCACATTTTTTAATGTTGTTGGGTTAAATTTGTGGAATCATTTTGTATTGGGCTTGTTGTACTCTCTCCTAAACATTTTATGACAATCTAATAGAAGAGGAATTTTCAAATGGTTTTCCCCCTTGTGGGATTTTTCTGTGGTCTTTGACCAAATCTAGTGTCTCTTGTTGATGTGTTGGTTGTCCCCTTTGTCATTTACATTTGTTGTTCCATATTCAATTATTGTTGATGGTTGAAAATATTAATTTTTATTGAAAGATTTTTAATACAAGAATTGAATTGGGCTAAAGTAATTGAAACAACATAGAACAATCTAAAATTTAACACACAACACATGACATGAAGGTCTTTTGAAAATTAGTAGGCATAACGAATCTACTTACATATCTAATATACTTTAGGTAGAGATGATATATAACTTTGTTTCATTTCCATTTAACCAACCTATTATAAAAGTCTTCAAATTGAATAACATAGTTAGGATGGCTCATTTTGAAAGGTATAATTAATTGCTTCACACAAATGGAAGGATGCTACACTAATGTATGTTTTGTTTTTAACGCATACTATATTTAATGACAGATGTTTTTAATTTTTTTATTGCAATGAAATAGCAATAAAGTGTTCTTTTACAATGTTTTTTTTTTTTTTGTGTATTATATATTTTTTTTTAATGTTTTTATTGAAGTAAAAATTTAATGTAGATTTACACCTAATTCATGAGACAATTTATCATAAGGTTAGAGATATGTTTGAAAAATTTGAAAAATATTAATTTATTTTTTACTTATTATATAATGATAAAATATTTGGAAAAGTGAATATTATTAATTACTATAAGTACATTTATTTAAAATAGAGTTTAGAGGATTTAAATCTAATGATCATAATTATTAGTGCAATTATATAAATTAAATGGTTGGTATATGTCTATAAATGTCAATCAATAATAAGAAAAAAAATTACTTTTATGATATATCTCAATTGTCAAAAGTTATTATTATTAGTATTATTATTATTATAAAAAATAAAATATAAGTTAAGCATATATACATTTGAAAAGACATAAACCAAGATTATAAATCATGGGTATTTATTCTCATTTTATCATGGAGATTCTTAATTCGTAAATACACTTGTTAGAATAAAATGGACCAAAACCATAGCTTATCAATACAACATGTCCAAAAACACCCATAAGCTACTTCAAATGACAATTGTTGATATGATTTTTTTTAGTAAATCAATTTAATTAAAAGGGAAAAAAATAATAACCATTTTCAAGAAAATTTTCAACCTTTGATTTGTTTATACTATTATGGATATTATTCAGGAGAGGTTGAACCTATAACATCCATCTAATAATTATTGATAATTAAATTAAAATTTTGAAAACTCAATTCCAAAATTGAAACACTTATTTCCATAATTAAGTGGGTGGTAGTGGTTTAATCTCCACATGATATTTTGGAATCTTGTTAGTAGCATTCACAAATCAAAAGTAGTTATTAGTAGTATTTATGTTAAAAGTAGTTATGTTTTTTTCTACCTTTTTAATTAAATAGATTATTTAAAAAAATTTATATAAAACAAATTATGGTTTTTTAGACACGCGAAATTGATAAGGCATAGTATTGGATCGTGGTATTCTAAGAAAGCCCATTTACATATTAAGAATCTCTAGAGGATGTATATATGTTTCATTCATATATTAATTCTTTTTATAAAGAATAATAAAATTAGATCTAAGACTTTTGTGATCCATAATTAAAGTTATAATTTTATTATTTTTTATGATTTGATTAATATTAACAATGTTATAGGTATCGTGAAGTAATAATTGTTTATTATCATTTATCAACTACTTAATTTATTAGCTACTTAATCTATATGACTACACTAGTTAATATTTTTAATTAATTATATTAGTAATATTGTGATTTATTGTCTAAAATGTATTTTTGAATGCATAAATGGATTCAACACCCTATAAAATTCTCGAGGCACTTGATCTTTGTTGATTAAACAACTTCAACTGATGATTTTTAAAAATCTCTTCTCTTCCAAAAAAACTATACCACACTTCATTTCACACTTGTTTATATGATATTTTTTTAATAAGTCAATTTAATTAAAAGTGCTTAACTACTTTGGAGATTGTTCTCAACCTTTGATTTGTGTATACTACTAAAGTTATTCTAAAATATTTTTGAAAGGTAAAATTCTTACCATCCACCTAATAATTATTGATAATTAAATTAAAGTTATGGAAACATTATTCCAAAATAGACATGTCTATCAACATAATCAATCATAATAATAATAATAAAATTATAATTTAGTTAATTTTTGATATATTTTTTAAATTTGAGCAACATGAGATGTATCATAATATAAATGTGTTTTGATAGCTAGTATCAATTGATGTATATCCACATTTATCAATATTTTAATTTATATAACTATGTTAGTAATACATATAGACAAAACACAATCACAATTAAAAATATATATTTAATATCCATTCATATGTAGAGAAAAGAATATTATCTTAACAATAGACTAAATAATATTTTTTACTTGAATTCACTAAAATCTGGTAATACAATTTCAAGATTTTTTGTTATTTAAAATACATTTTTGAATGCATAAATGAATTCAACACCCTAAAAGATATCTCAACACTAAATTATGCATACAATTTAAAGTCAAATATTTACAAATCTCTATCAAATTTTAATTAAAATATACCACTAAAAACAATCGTAAAAAAAATTATTCGTAAATTAGAATAGTCCATAATAATATGTACACAAACCAAAATTAAAAATATCAGTTAAATTGAAATTTTTGTTCTCCCATTAACATTATAATAAAAATTCGAAATTAAAAACATTTGTAACTAGGGAACAGAAATGTGATTGTTATATTATAATAAAAATGTTGAACAAAGGTGAACCGAGTAAGATGCTCCGCATTGGATCAACAAAACAGAAAAGAGAACGATTGCTGGACTTCCAGAAAAATTGAGCACGGTAGTCATGCCTTCTACTGTACTATACTAAGCTGAATTATTTAGAGATACCAGTAGAGGAATTGAAATTGCAGGTTTATAATTTCGTGACTTGGATGGTCTATCTCCCACTAGCAATGTGTGGTAGCCCGCCGGCAGTACCTGATAAGCTGCATTGTCGACTACGCCCAAACTCTCACAAGCATTAACTTCTATTGAAACAATTTCACTGCTCTGACCCTTCACGAACACCCTCTTGAATGCTATCAGCCGCTTTTCTGGAGCTCCGCTAAGACCTGAAGGAGGAACGGAGTATACCTGAACAACATCACTACCATCTCTCTTACCTGTGTTATTCACTTCAATATCTATCTTTATATTCAATCCCTCACATGTTTCTGCGTAATCCTCCACGCGAATGGACTCGCAGGGAAATGAACCTGGATCCACAGCTTGAAACAGAGAGTAGCATTTCTGATTCTTAGCCAACGGAACTTTCAGTATTGCTTCCGGTGATTGAGACTTTATCTGATATGTAAAATTAGTGTAACTCAGTCCATAGCCGAAGGGATACACTGTGTGGCCTTTGTAAAATCTATATGTTCTTCCTGGGTATCCACTTGAATTCGCTCGGAGGTTCATAATCGTGTAGTTAACTTGGTTCACGTATTTCTGTGGATACCAAGTCATGGGAAGGCGACCACCTGCATTTATTGAAATGATTGACATTAGGAAAAGAAAGGGAGAGAGGGGGCTTTCCCTGAGTGAAGTTTGCGTAAACTGTAAGCTATGATAAACACAATTATTTTGTTTTATGTCACTACTGTCTTTTAGATTGTAGATTATTCTCATGATCTGCAATTTAGATAAAGATGACCACAAGATAATAAAGTAAATAATTTCAAATTGGAAATTCCTAAAATATGTCAGAATTTGAAAAATATAGGCTAAGTCATGCACTTAAGTCATTATTTAACCTAACTCCTCTCTAATTTTGAAATATTAGCTAAAAAAAAATGGGCACAAAAAGATGGGGTGAATGATTACATGTGTGAAAAGAAAAGAAAAGCAAAAAAAAAAAAAAACTAAAAATCTACGTGTTGCACCTTGTACCTGGATTATATTTCCCAAAGATGACCTGAGCTATGGCATCTCCTCCCCCTTGGCCAGGATATCCAGCCCACAAAACCGCTGAAATGTTGTCGAAATTTTGGGCAAATGTGACATCGACGCCACCACCAGACAAGATAACCAGTATGACTGGCCCTTTGGAAGAACTGGCCACCGCAGTTACAAGTTCCGTTTGATATCCAGGTAAGTATAGACTCACTCTATCCCACCCTTCTCTCTCGTGGTCTAGATCTAACCCCACAACCACAATGGTTGCATCAGCTTCCTTGGCTGCCTTCACTGCCGGTCGTATCAGGCGTGTGTGGTTACATCTCACGTCGAAACATCCAGGTCGATATACAACTTTAGCGAATTTTGCCAACCCGTGTGCAGGTGGGGTGTAGTTACAAGGAATCCCTGCAATTCCATGCCGGACCATACCACACTGTTAATGTTTGTAATTTTCACTTCAGTACTTCATAATTAAGTAGATTAGGGTAATTGAAATGAAAAAAAAAGAAAAAAGAAAAAACTGAAACTAAATTGTACCTGCATAGAGGCCTATCATGGATTCGGTGGCATCGGCCTGAGGTCCAACCACGGCCAAAGTTTTAATATGATCAGTTGATAATGGCAACTTTCCATTATTTTCAAGAAGAACTATACCTTGTCTGGCTGCTTCAACAGCCAGCTCTTGATTTTGAGCTGTGCAGATGTCCTTGGGCCCCAGATTGGCATAATGCTCATCTATCTCAAACCAACCTACTCTCATCAGAACAATATACGTTTTTATCAATGCTTGATCAATATCGGATTCCCGGACCTTTCCCTTCAGAACTGCAGATTCTAGATATTTCGGATAGAATTTTCCACAGTCCAAGTCCAATCCTGGTTCAAAGGAAAAATTAAGTGAAATGGGGTGAATTATTATTTATTGTAGATTTAGAAATATTCATAAAATTTGATGAGTATAAACATGGCATTTATGTAAATTTCTAAAAGATTTCTAAATTTACTATAAAATTAAAAATTAATGTATAAAACTTTATAACAACTATTCTATGTGATTATCATGTATATCTATATCTATTTCTGGATCAACCTGCTCTCAAAACATATGCCACGGCCTCTTCTGGAGTTTTTGTGTAACTTTGGTGATGAAATAACACTTCAATAGAGTCACAATCAGAGACAATGTACCTAAACGGCATACAATTAGAATTAGTGTAATCAGTTAAACAGTGGTGTCATAGCTTTGAATTGCCAAAGGACTCAACAATAATATCATGTTGCTTACCCATTGAGTTTCCATTCGCCTCTGATGGTTCCCTCCAAAAGCCTTGGATCTGCGCAGGGGGGAATTCCATCAATTTGATTGAAAGAACACATTGCACTACTGCCACCCCCATCTTCAATGCATGTCTCGAAAGGAGGTTGGAAAGTATCCTTCATGTCTTGTTGAGTGACCTGCATCAATTGGAATTAAAGCAAAATTGGAATTAGTAAATTATTTTTTAGATATTAAACATTAAGGCTAGGTGGTAATTAAATTCAAATTGAAATTTTAGGATTTGAATTGCTAACATTTATTTTATTATAATTAATTTATATATATATATATATAATATATATATATATTATATAATTTTAGTGGTGAGAGAATATATATAATATTATATTTTAGTGGTTGAGAGATTAATTTGTAACTTCTTACAATAGTAATAGCTTACTTTAATTTGGAAACTCCCATCAAATAAAACTAACCACAAATTTTACATTTAAATAATTAAAATTTAAATATAAGAAATAGAAACTTCAAATAATTTAAATTTTTCTATTTGAGATATTTAATTTTAATGCTTAAAAATTTGGATGTACTTTTGAAAATTTAAATTAATATAAATAATAAAAATCGAATGTATATCTTAATTAATTTTTCTTTTACTATATATTACAGTTTTTTTAAAATTAAAATATATATATATAATATTAAAAATTAAATTAAAAATGAATGAAATTAATAAAATGGAAAGGTTCTTCATTTCTATGAGAATACGAATATCTAGGATGAAAATCACTTCCTCTTAGAGTGTCTCTTCTACAACCACATAAGATTTTTGTTTCAAAATCTTTATTGCAATTCTGATCTTCCTAGCCTTTTACTATGTCAAAATTATAGTGAGCTAAGGAGGCCTCTCTCCAAGCTTTTTGAGCATAAGAATAAAATCTTAAATTAAACTAAATAATATGTTTCTTTAGGTCCGATAGACCAAAATTTGATCTCAGTAGATGTTAACCACCACCACTATCCTTATAAATGAAATGATTAAAATAATATATATATATATATATTATTTTTATTATATTAATTATTCAGATGGATTTTTTAATGTTTTTGGTACTTTAATTCATAAATTGCTAAATTTGAAAAAAATTATAAGTAATTGTTTGATTTTATTATCTAATATATTATAATTTAAAATTTACGAATTTGGACATTTATTAAAAAAAATAGAAATAAGAATGAATATCCACTTTGGATGGATAGTTTTTCCATTCAGTAAGAATGTGCGGATCATTCTTTCATTCCATAGACGAATTATTCACACACAAACATTAAATTAAATTTTAAAAAGATAAATTTCACAGCTAAATTGTTTTTGTTCATGTGGACTTACAGCATACCTCTGAATTAAAATTAAAACGAGTGATGTTCTTCCACCGGTCGAGATCATAAGCAGTGTAATGCTTGCAGCAGGCAGCAACTTTCAGTCTCCCAGATGTGGCATTTGGGTGATCTTGCAAACCCTTGACATAGTTCACAGCATATCTACCAACCAAATAAGGGTCCTCTCCCGGGGTTTCTTGCGCACGGCCCCATCTTGGATCTCTTAGAACGTTAATGTTAGGACTCCAGTATGTCAATCCTGCCAACCCAGCGTTATGCATGGCTCGTGCCTCAGTAGACACCACCTGCAATGAATTGCATGATATCCCATCAAAATAATTCTATTTCTCATCCCACAGATATTAAAACAACAAAGAGTTGGATGGCTATGGAGTGTAGATTGAAAACAAATTATATATAAGGGGTTGCCATTTTTATCTCAATTATAGACTGTAAATATAGATAGCAACAAGTTTTTGGTTATATTTATAAAATATTTCCAAAATCAGTAATCATAATTAAATTTCTTAAATATTCCAAAATCTCTTAAATTTCCAAAATATTTCAAAATATGCTATTGAATTTATTGCTTTCCAGGCCAAAAATAATTTTAAGCTCTATATTAAAATATATACGTATTAATAAACCTTGAGTACATACCTCTCCAATGGTTCTCCACAGAGTTTCATTAAAAGAAGCAGCTGTTAAAATGACAAGAGGGAAGCTCGTTGCAGAAGGTACCGACCCTTCAAATTTGACACCAGGACCAGTGTTAGACACTCCATGCAATGCCTCTGACCACCATTCGTATTTGGGAATTCCAAGCCTCTGCACTCCAGAAGTGCTGCTACCCATCTGGCCAACTTTCTCGGCCAAAGTTAACCTACTCACCAAGTCTTTTGCACGCTCTAAAAATGGCAAAGATTTATCACAGAATGGCAAATCCTTGATATTCAAGCCCAAGGCTTGATACTTCGAAGGATCACACACATATTCAGCAGATGCTGCTGTGGCGTAATCAGCCCATCCAAGTACAACAGTAACAATTAAAAACGCAAACATATAATTCCGAGCCATTGTCAAAACTGAATCGCTAGATTCTGCAGAGATCAAATAAATGAATCAAAACACTCTCAAATGATGGATAAATCCTGCCAATATATAGATTTTTAATTCTGATAACTCTGCCAGTACACTTCCACGTCACTGAAACGCTCTAACTTTATAGTAAGCTAAAGATAGCTGAAGTTATCCAAAGATAGCTGCGTTGTAATTATACAAAGGGGATTATCCAAATTAAATATAAGTCTCAGCTTATCTCTGGTAGTGATAGCACGCATGCAAAAAAGCTAAACTAAATCTAATCCAATAATCAATGAGGAAAAGCTGTTCGGATAAACTTCAAACCAAACCGCAGTCGTCAAGAAAATCCGAAGGGCTAAACGTTCCCTACTGAGTGAAATTCGGAATGCTATGAAACTGAGTGGAAGAACGCAGCAAACTGCACCCTAAAAGATCTCCAATTTCAATCGAATTTCGTTTTCAAAATTTTCAGAGGTTCGTCCCTTGGTCTTCTGATTATTTTCACATGTTCACGCTCATAATAGCGAGTCAGATATTGACGCGTCCGGTTTCCCTCACTATCGGGAGTCCTCCGTGTGGAATTTTGCCATTGGATATTTGACTCCCTTAGATTTATCTTCTATCTTTCCCTTTTGAGTCCTCCGTGTGGAATTTTGCCATTGGATATTTGACTCCCCTGACCTTACGTTTACGTGAATTGATGTGAGAATTCTTTTCGATCTTTTCTGGTTGGAAAAAATTAATTCCAACTACCTACATTATTGCAGCAACCAGAATTCAACAGAAGTTTTAAATGCAGGTTCTAGAATTCATTGACAATGGGCAAAGTTTCTTGAAGAAGCCACTACTTCAATCAATCTCAAGAACTTTCTCTATCTTGTATAAATACCTGTTTAATCAGTGAATAAAGACAAGTTGTTTAGTTCTAAATTCTGTATTGTGCTCTGTGTTTGAGCCTCTGCTCTTCCTGATATTTCTAAATTAGATTGAGCTTGTTCGGGGTAACTCATTGGATGCTCTGCTATAATGGAGTGTAGTTTGAGGAGCGTGAAGGAGCATTAATTTTATTTAGTGGAATTTTTGGAAATTTAGCTTTTAATGAATTTTTTTGGAAATTTAAATTAAATTTTAATTTAAAATTTTGAATATCTAAAAATATTTTAAGATTCCTCAATCTATTTCTACTATCAAAAATATAATTCAATTTTAAGAAAAGCAAAATTCTCACTACTTTTAACTATCAACATCCAAACCTTATCATAGCACCCTTAAAAATCATACTTAATTCCCTTAAACAAAGCTTATTTCTCACTGAACACGCTTATTTTCTCAAATCGAAATACTCCTATGAAGATTATGCGAAACTTAGATTTTTTTTTTTGGGGATAAATTAAGTTTTTCAAAAATTATTTCCATGAGGTATTGTTTCTGAAATTTAAACTATTATTATTTTATTACTACAATAATTTTTAATTAAAACTTAAACGAACAGTTTATTTATTTAAATTTGTAATTAAAACTTATAATTTTAAGTGGATCACACACTATTAGTAAATAAATTTGATAAAACTTCTTATTTCTCAATTTTTTTTTAATGATAGGTGCTTTTTAAATTGTTTTTCACATTAAGTTTGACTTTTATTTTCATCCATAACTTAAAGAGTGTAGATCTACGTTAATTTTAGATCTATTAAGAATTTAAAAAGATTAAACTTTTTTTTATTCTAAAAGAGGTTTTCATTTTAAGAGATTAGGATCAAGTCTCTTTTTATTTTAAAAGAGGCTTTCATAGAGATTTGATCTCTCTTGACTTGATATATCCCAAGTTAAGATGGATCTTGGGTGGTTTAATTTTCTCTTTTGAACAGACTATATTCCACATGAATACCATGGGTCAATACATAGTTTCTCATACCATGGATGAACGCCATGAAGTTATTTTTTTATTTCAAAGTTATTTTATTATTATTATTACTTATATCTTATTTTCACATACTACAAATGTTTCAAGTTATAGCTTTTATTTATTTATTTTTTTTTTATGTAATTTGACCGATTCAAAATGTTTATAGGGCGGGACATTAAAACATATTTTTCATGCTGGGTTGGAGAGTGCCTCTAGTTTTTTGGTAATATAAGCTTTGTGTTTTTTCTTAGTAAATTTTTTAATTATGACTTGACCATAAAATAAACTTCAACCAAGTAATATCATAGATGTCTATAACTTATATTACTTTACAAATATTAAATAGGTTACTTTTTATCATAGAAAGTTATTTTTTTATTATGTATTTAATTTTATGAATTTGAGAAGCTCACTTCTCTTTTTCTTTTCCTCAAGGTAAGAAAATTATCTTACATGCATTCAGAAGAGAAAAATAAAATTCTATATGAAATGTTAATTATTTTTATTAATTAAATAATAATAATAAATTAATTAAAGTTTTGATTTAGCTCTAATTATTGAATAATCATCGGTATAATATTAGATTATTTACCGTGATGTTAAAGCATACAAGCATACTTTTAGTCTTAAGCAACCATTCATTTTTTATGAATAAATGTGACTTTATGAGCAAAAGCAAAACCTTTCATGGGTTAGGTATGAGACTCATAGAAAAGATTCATTGTATAATCTCAACCTCTGATATGATACATGAGATGTTAATTCTTTTTATTAATTAAATAATAAAAGAATAGAAATTATGATTTATCTCTTACTATTAAATAATCATCTTTATCTTATTAGATTATATATTATAATTTAAAACATACTTTAGATTTATATAACCATCAAATTTTTATAAATAAACATGACTTTAGAAATAAATAAAATCAATTTGAAACTCAATTACTATGATCTTAAAACATACTTTAAATTAAAATTCACAGGCACAATTTATATAGTGCTCCTCAAACCTATTATCTCCTTTAAAATTAAGCAAAAATCATTAATGTCATTTCAAATCAAAATAAATGAATCTTTGGAAAAACAAAGTTATCTTACAAAATTTAAACTAGTTGAAAGATTAAAAGCTTATATGTTTTGCATAAAGTAGGTGTATTGTGCTTGACTAGATTCATATTTAGAAATGGATTATACTATTTCATTCCATAATGATTCCCCTCACGCTTTTAGATAGGTTTTATCATAACAAATACCATGGGAAAGTACATAGGTTCTCAATCCCTAGAGCCCAAAAACTGCCAAACTTATTTTATTAATTTATTTTTATTTTACCAAGTCAAAATGTTTATATAGAAAAATATAACAAGACATTAGAACATCTCTTGGCACAATAATTAGTTATGGAAAAAACAATTTTCCATTATTAATTATTGAAAAGTTATAAAAACTACTTGTTATTTTATAGAAAACTCAAAACTTTTTGTGACTTTATGGAAAAATCAAAATTTTATGATTTTGTAGAAAAATCAAAAGCTTTATTACTTTATGGAAAAATCTAAATTTTACATTAAAATTCTTTATTATCCTAAAGGTTTTGTGAACTATATTTTGGATTAACTTTCATATATATATATGTGTGTGTGTGTGTAGTCTAACTTATAGACAAATGGTCTTTTTTAATAACCATTTTTTCTGGTTAATTTTAATCAAAATCTTACAAACATTTTTAAAAATTTGAATTTAAATAGTTTAATATGCATAATAAGAGTGTCTAGGGAGTTTTCAATGTTATTGAATCTATTTATGCATTCAAAAAATTATTTTAAATGACAAAAAAATCTTGAAATTATAATCTTGAAATTGTATTGCAAAATTTTGGCAAATTAAAGTGAAAAAATGATTTTAGTTAATTTTAACCAAATTCAATAGAAACTTTAAAAAATTAATTAAATATTATTAAATGTTATTAATAATATCTAAATTTTTAGGATTCCAATAAATGAACAAAAAATAAACTATAAAATTAAAAAATAAACCACCCCTCTATGTATATTTCAAAATTTTGTCTATTTTGTATAGTTATTCATCATCTTTTGACAATTATAACTTACATTACAAAATATTAATTCATAAATGATTTTATTGTAAATCTATATTATATTAATATAATAAATTTTTTAATTATATTAATTATAATATATATATATAATATATATATATATATTTAATGGAGTGTTTGAATATTTACACTGCAAACTACCTATTTAACTCCCGGAATAACTTTCAAATCAATTGATAACCAGTGCAAACAAATCTATTATAATATTGATATATATATAATATATATTATATAAATAATATACTAAATAAATATATATATATATACTAAGGGTTTCTATTTTCTATAAAAAAAAATTAAGGATAATGATAATTTTAACTTGCATTATAGTATTCAAAATTATATTATATATTTGTTATATAATTTTGTAATTATATTAATAATTTTTTATTATTAGAATAAGGTTATATATATATAGAGAGAGTGTTTGGATTATTACTACTATAATTTCTAGTCAAGGTTATTAAGATATTTATGAGGTTTTGAATGGTTGATCATTAAATAAGGAGTAGTTTAACAATGTATTTATTTAATCATTATTTTACATTTTTGTTGGCGGTGATGGACCCACTAACATTTCAAGGCATCTACCTAGTAAGAAGTCTCAACTAGACCTCAGACTGTTTGGTGTAGGAGTCCCAACAGTGGGTCGTACTGTATCGCCTTCACCGCAATTATGCACAAAGGCAAGTAAGATGTCCATGTTGGTAGCAAGGGTGTGACATATGCAGCAAGTCAAGGAAGGTGCATGAGTGGTTCTAACACATGAAGGGTTAGGTGAGTGCGCCCCTTGGAAACCTGTTAAAGTACAGAGTTAAGAAGGGAACACATGAGCCAAGATGCATCACAAACTCGAAGGCAAGTAAGCTAGCAATCCAAATTTATGGTTAAACCAACAACATGTTTCAGTAAGACGCATACATACATATATAGAAAGAGTATATACACACATGTGTAAGCAAATAGATACATATATCATTTAGAGTAAACAAGATAACTGAAATACAATACGACATATGCATGAAATGTGTTGGCTCTATTATATTAAGAAGTGAAAGTTCTAATCATACAATACAACTATGACCAACCACTAGTTTCGACAGCGGAATGTTACAGTCACTATCGCCTACTCCTCCAAAGAGATATACTAGCTCTGCATAGTGGAGAAGCCAAGGCTTGTTACAATAATCTCCAAGCTTTCTTTAAGATACTCCTATCGGAAGCTTGGCTGGCCAAAAGTGTCTACAATGAGTTATGAGTTTCGATTTATAGCAAAGGGTGGGCTCACCCTTGACATTCCCCTTTGTGACTCTTCATCTACCGTCGTGACTCTTCACCTACTACATGACTACTACATCCAACTATCAACACTTGGACTTTCACTCTACATGACGGTACATTACAATGCACATGTACCCATGTGAGATGACATAGGCTTGAGCAAGCTATGAAAGACATCACTAAGACTCGGACATATGTGTGATGACCAACTCTTTGACATCCTCATTGTGATCGACCGTGGCAGACTGATGCCAAGATTGGTGGTCTGTGGTGGTGTCCGAGGGCTCAATGGTGAAATCCTATTGAAAGTGAACTCTTGCCTCCATTGCATCTGGGTACACTGATATGGCTCCTCTGTCCAACTTGTCTGATAATATGCGCATGGTCCTCCTGGGTGCAGCCGTACTGCAACATACTGATCCATAATGTCTGCGCTGATCTTCAAACATGTGCTGCTGGCCATGCACATCAACTTTTCAGAATACATGTTCATCTCTAGTTGGAATTGCTTCTTGTCTTTGGCTCGGTAAGTGTGCCAAAAGGGTGGGATCGCATGCATGTGCACAATGACATGCATGTTGTTGAATTCCCTTGCATACGATCAACAACACTTCTCACCTTATCTACTCCATGCCAACAAATAGGATGAATCTATAACTTTTACAGGCGCAATTCCATTAGTTTGTGCTTGTTGCACCCCCTGTTGTACCTTTTCATGTTGTAATGCATTCTCTCTTCTGTGAAACTCCTATTCTTCCTTAAGTTGCTACTTCAACACATGCAACTCCTTCTTTGTTTCTCTCTACCTTCGTGTGATATTCATGTCGCGTTATCATCTCATATCCTCAATCTCCAAATTATTTTTCATCATGAGTGGATCTGCTTTGAAATTGCAGCTTTGCTCCACCTCTATGTTGTCATCAACCTTCCTCTCGCATTCGTCGTGTGCAGGTGTGATTCCTTCTGCTGCTATTGATGGTGATGCTTGTTGTGATGCCGTTTCCATTCATCTTGATATCTTTTTCCATGAAAAAATTTATGTATTCTTGGATAAGCAAGTTCATAGACACTTGATCGACTATATCCTCAGTTGCACTCTGAACAGTGTCTTTAACTCTGCTCTCTTGGAAGCCATTATACCTGTGTTGTTGGGAGGTGGATGACACTTGTGATACCTGGAGACATAGAAACACTCATGGAAAAAAATCTGTCAGTTGAAAGCCAAAAAAAGATGGAGGACTAACATGCAACATACTTGTGTGACTGTCCATGAAGATTACATAATTTTTACCAGGAGGCTGGGAGGTTGACTTCCAAGACTACGGACAACACATTTCAGGCTGCTAGGAGGCTAACTCACTACTAGAACTACACAATGAACAATCAATCCTGGCTTGCTGAGGGATGAAACCATGCAATGCATAATTTTAGTCAACAATGACATGTAACCATTAAACTGCATTGCGCAGTTTCTGGGGCCAATAGGACACTACGTCTAAGAATTTCACAATGCAAGCCTAGAGGTTAGTTTTGGGCCAAACTTGTGCAATTTCTGGAGGGAAGGTAGAGCCTTTGCTTTCAAAAATATGCAGTGCTATCCAGGCAAGGCACGGTCTGGGCTAAGGCAGCCTAGATTGGTTGATGGGTGACTGAAAACATGAGAAGTTTGAAAGCATGAAGAGATGAGTGTAAACAAGATTGAATGATTATGCATGAAAACAGTAAGTGGATTCAAAACATGGGACACATGCATATGTGTGAAGTGGGTTGATGCAATAGTGACCGTTGGTGCAAAAACAGTATCATGCATGCGACAACAATGAGATGCGAATAAAAACTTAAACGACATTTTTTCAAGCTAACATGCATGCAAACAATAACAAGCATTCACATAAATCAATAAGACAACATTCACATAAGCCGAAACATGAAAACCGATAGAAACGTAGCGCAAGACATGTGAAGTGGGCTTACTCCGAAACAACTGAGTTCAATGTGCAGACGACTCTAATATATGATGTGGTATGTTAGAGCTACAAGATTGATGTGAGGAATGAGTTTTGCAACATTCAGTTCATAAGTTTTGATAAAATCAAGGTTATGACGCGCATGACAAAAATTTATGAAAATCGACACTTCGCAGGAGGTTTCTGAAATGATCCTTGCATGTAACCTTCAGTTGCTAAAAATAGATCCCTAAATATAGGGATTCCTTTGCATGCTACCTTGGGAAAAGTATTCCATGCATGCAAATTAGTTTTGCTCGGTCCCAGAGGGAACTGGTCAACCTGAAGGCACATGCATCGCTTTGCGAGCCTGGAATGAAAATCTGTGTTGTTCCAAGGGTAAGAAGAGTTGGCTGTCCCATAGGGATTGCACAATTTCTGGGAGGAATAGGTGACTATCTCTTAGGATTGCACAATTTCTTGGTTGAGCAGTTGTCCTAGGTCAAATTCCGCAATTTTCTTAGGGAAGCCTGTCTGACTGGATTACATAATTTCTTAGCCCAGTGGGCTTCCTAACTAATTTGCATAATTTCAACTAGCTATTAGGTTGTTTGTCCCAAAGGGATTGCGCAATTTCTGGGAGAAGCATGTGGTTTCTGCCCAGAATTGTGCAATTTCTGGGCTGAGCAGCTACCCTGTGATGAATTGCGCAATTTTTTAGAGGAAGACTATCAAGAAGAATTGTGTAATTCTAGAGCCCAACTAGGTGTCCAACTGGGTTTGTGCAAGTTTTAGAGGGAATGTTGGTTCCCCTCCAAAATTGCGCAATTCCCAGAGGGACTTTCTCAACCAGCAACTGACACTAAGTCTAGAAAGAAGCCTGTGAAGGAGGTGGAATAAACTTGCATGCACAGGCTCACAAAAGTCTATGAAACAACTGAATCCTATGTGCTTGACGATGCATGACATGTTGCTAAGAATGGTTGGTAGGGAGGCTCCAAAATGAAGCTAAGGAACAATTTTGGAGGGTGCTTGTAGCCGCTACAACACTTGGCAACACACTGGTAGAACTCTAGCTCTCTGAATGGACCTTTTTTATGAAAGTAAAGTCTAACACCTTGAGAAGATTGTTCAGTTCTATGTTTGTTTGGTTTCCACACTTGCTTAGTTGTAAGATGTAACATTTTCCAAGCCCTTGGTCAGTTGACACACATTCCAAGCCAAGTCAACGCAGGTGTTTCGATTGGGGATGAAGGCTATATTGGTGCACAAGCGTATTGGTCGTCAGAGTTTAAGTTTCATCTCTACTATCGTTGCGCTGCCAGCAGGCCTGTACATTACACTGACAGAGTCACGTAGAAACACAAGCATCACTCCACTACCAGCGAGCCTGATCAATACCCCAGTGGAGTTACTTTTATTACCTCTTTGCGCAGGAAGCCTTTCTCTTCTTTTGCCTTATTTGTTTTTCATTTTTTTTAGACGTTTTCCACATTTTCATTTTTTTCATTTTTTCATAACTATGTATAGAACTTATTCATTTCAGAGGCAGAAGAGGGATCTCGATTAATTAAGAGCAGAAGAGTTTGTTCCTTTAGAGAAGTAGTTTATATATACCTCTGACGTGCTTGTTAAGGTTTTCCCCCTCATCTTACTCTACTTGACTAACATGACGAGGATTAACCCAAAAACAACTTATTAGAGTAGGTGATACTAGTTCATGCGTAAGCGTTGTGTTTTCACCAAGGTTCACTTCGAACAATACGTATTTTCCATTGATGTGTTATGGACTGAAAGTAACAAGTTCTTCATGAGAGGGTGGACAACATATAACCAAATGTTAATAGTTGTATAAGTCCTATTGTACTTTACCAAGGCTCGTTTCAAGAGTCACACACGGTCCATGTGAAACTAACCTATGAACAAAAAAACAAGCAAACAAAACAGAATGAAAAGAAAGAATCAAAAGCAAATGTGTATGCAAAGTGAGTAAGAATACAAACAAGAAAGCAAGAAAGCATACAAAGAAATAAGCAAACATGCATGCAAGAAGACAACTTAAAGAAAATACTACTCCTTCTCCTAAGCTAACAGTGCATGAGTCATCTCACGTGAAGTGATACTTCCAATGCAGCCATTGATGCATTGGTCAAACCATGTTGGTGAAGGCATGGTTCGAGAATATCACATTTGCGCAAAACAGCAAGCATGAAAGATATAATGATGAAGACGTACACACTCCAACCTTACAAGCATCCAAAAAAATAAATGAGTGAAAGCGGATGACATGCACTGTATGGACTTTCCATGGTTCTCTACTACAATGCATGTCGATGTTGAGTGTATGCATTCTCTTGACTATGACATGCAAGAAAACATGAGAAAGGTGGACCACTTACGTTGTTCAAGTGTGCTTGTTGTGTAAGATTCCTCTAATGCTGAGTGATGGGATCATGTAGTTCGAGTGGAGGAAGTGAAATATGAGTGTTAGATCGATCTTAAATGAAAAACAGAGAGTGATGAGGAGCCTTGCGTGTTTCAACAATTTCCTGATCAGAAGAGAAACCAACCTCATGACAGCGAGGGCCTGACATAACCATCAGCTTGGGTTGAAGTGCCTCGACAGTTTGTGGGGTTTCAAATTCATCGACAAATAGATCATCGTAGACCAGCGGCTTAGATGGATTAACAATGAGTGAAGGAACATCATGATCAGATGAAGAAATAGAGAGATCACGACAACCAAGATTAGAAAATCCAGGATGGTCATTGGCATCCTCATGATTTGATGAATCATGCAGAGGGGTAGATGAGAAGCAAGAATTTTCACCCTCTGTGTTTTTAGGAATGACAGATGATAGATTGGACAAATTTTTAGAGGAAGATGTATCCTCTCTGCAATGTAATGATAGACTGGCAGTTGACGTGTTTTGTGAATGATCGAAAGTAGAAATATCTGGAAATGAGTTTTCATAGGGGAAACCAATAGTGGCAGAATTGCAAGGGATGTCAGGATAAAGCGGATGAGGTGCAGCTGGAAGGGAGCACTAGTACAAAATGACTAATTAGTTACTAGAAACAACTAAAATTTGCATATAAACGACCATTTTTTAGTCGGTGACCAATAGTAGGTAATTTACAGTATCTTATAACATAACCAACTTTAGTCATTTTTAGCTTAGTCATTAATTGGTTTCCTCAATTTTACCATCTAGTAGTATATTTAGTCATTAATTTGGTCATTAATTTTTCATTGGTTTATTCATTAATTGTCGCAATTAATGACCAAATATATAACAAAATATATTACTATATGAATCCTCGAGAAAACCAATTAATGACCAAAGAAATATGACCAAAACGTTGGTTGTGTTATAAGATATTGTAAATTAGCTACTAATAGTCATATATATGCAAATTTTAGTCATCATTTAAAACCAATTAATGACCAAGAAAATATGACTAAATTCTAGTCATGTTATAAGATGTTGTAAATTAGGTACTAATAGCCATATATATGCAAAATTTAGTCATCATTTAATAATAAAAAAGTTATCATTTGTAGTAGCCATTTATCATTTTTTCATATTTTCATATTCATTATATAAACGATTGAATTAGTAGTCTCTATTCATTTCATTTATTCATGTTCATCATTAATTAATATAAACTACTAGTTTAGTAGTTTTATATTGATTTTATGATTTTATTATTAATCACCATAAATTAATTAGTATGATTTTGGGACTAAATTTTAAGAAAATGTCATATAATGTGCATGTTTATCTAATATGACAACGCAATGTTAGATATGTTAATTACAAGACTAAATAATATCAAGTGAAAATAAAAATAATTTCAACCATATAAATTTTATTATATAAAATATCAAGTATTACAATATGAGTTTCCAACTTAATATGGGTTGGACTACAATTTACGCATGAAATATTGTTTCATCATTTCAAAACATTATCATTGTGTTTCCAAAGCATTGCAAGTGAATTCACCAACTCTGAAAACTTGACCATCAACCTCTATGAGTGTGTCTTATGCAAGATATTGGCTCTAAGGGTATCACTAGATAGATTCTCTTCTCTCTCTCATTTTTCATTTGTCACACCAGTGTTATTGTTCTCCTCTTTCTTCAATTGTTGCTTCTTACCATCAATATTGAGTTCCTCTCTTGAAAATGAAAGAAGATACAATGCAGAGTATAAGACATGAAAGACGATGAATACTTGAATATAAAATAAAGTAGACTATAAAATATTTATATGACATATACCTAAACATTCGAGAGTGGCCACTATGTGGCTAGATGACCTGTATAAACAAAGAAAATAAAATGTTACCATAGAAAATCGAATTGGAGGTGGATTCATCATGCATGCTAGGATTGTTTGTGTGTACACACATCATATTGCTCACTTCTAATTGTATAAAAAAAAAGTATGCACAATGACATCTAGTGACATGTGGCTATCTATTTGACTCAATGATATGCTTGATTTTTTAACCCATTCCAATCCTACCACAAAGAAATTAAGAAAAACAAGGACACAAGAAGGACTATCAATAAATGAAATTAGAAACTTTAGAATGAAACTCAATTGTACTTGAATGTAACGATAAGTATTTGCAGCTTCCTAGTCACCGATGAGCATGAAATCACACTGTGAAAAATTCCTTGCATTATGATAATTTGGTTGCACCTGCATTAATCCTCTGTAGTAGTCCCTTGACTTGCTTATAGATATAATTTTAGAAACAATCTTACTCTTGCAATTCTTCCCTATATGGATCATCTTTGTCCCCACATATTGATATTTTTTTTTAAAGGAAACAAAATAGAACTCCCCAATTGCATCATTGCCTTTCAAAACAATGCCTGAGTATTTCTAGGCATTTGTTGAACCAGTCTCTACTCAGATCCATGAAATCCTTGATTTGTCTCCATTGAAAAAACCTCTTTTCGTAATAAAATTATAAATCTCACATCTGCATTCCTTGTCCTTGACATACCAATTCTTTAAAGCGGAATACTTTATCATTTCTCCATCGGTGCAGTAGAGATCTGATACTGTGGCATGGAGATGACTGGTGTCATAAAATGTTATAGTTCATCCTTCAATAGATGTCACAGAACTCCTCTCACCTCACATAACTCCTCTCATCTACAAAAATAATAGTCCTCTCAAAATGCCTAGTCTCCATCTCATTCATCCTAAAATATGTGGATATTTCCATGGGTGACAAAGTGTGCTTAGAGATTTAATAGAAGGAGCTCTCACTAAAAAAATAAAAATACAATGCAGCATAATAGTTATCAGCAAGAGCAACAACCCTGCCAAGCTACTTACTAACTAGATAAAGATACTCATGAATTACCTCTTATAACGAACAAAAGATAACCTCAACTACCTATAGAGTTTACCTATGCATGGTAGCAATGAAAACACTGTAAAAAAAACATCTACAACAACATTGGTCAATCTCTTCTTCTAGTCAAGGGCATGCCCAACTTTTGAAAAGTATCAAGTAGGTCAGGGTCCACCTCATCCAGGACCCTCTTCTTCTTCTACTCTCTTTGTTTAGGTTCATAATAATACCAAAGGTCTTCGAAATTGATGGGTGGGTAAAAGTTATCAAACCATTGAGTTCTTCCATTTTTAATCATTGTTTATAAGAATTGAATCTAAATTACAAAAGTTGTTTAGGTTCCTTCTTTTTAGCTGAAATTAACCTAAGCTTTGGAGAGTTGTAAGGTTTAATGGATCTAAGTATATTCTACTTAAAATATAGTAACATGGTTTAAAACTGTAGGCACTTAGATCATAATCTAAGGATGAAAGAAAAAATATTTTATGTTCATGATTACAAGAAATTTTAATTTCATGTAACAAAGTTTGAGGAAGGTCTAGCATTTGCATCCTACCAGAAAGTTTTCTTTCATCACTTGAGCCCTTTTAATTTGGGCATGGCAGAGTCCATTACACAAACAATCAACCACTAAAAAAAGGTGAAAAGAAAAAATAAAATTTCATGCATTATGACCCTAGAAAAGTTAGGGAGGAGTGAACTGGTTTGTACAATAAGGACATGCAAAATGCTTACTTGTCCATTGCCTTTTAATGAATTGTTGGCCACAATCAAGATCTGCATTATCATAATCATTAAACCCTTTTTACAATAAGGACATGAAAAATGCTTACTTGTGCATTGCCTATCATAATCATTAAACCATTTGTACAATAATGACATGCAAAATGCTTACTTGTGCATTGTCTTTTGATGAATTGTTGGCCGCAATCCAGATCTGCGTTATCATAATCATTAGACTCTACTCTAGATAAAATTTTTGATTTGATCATATAAACCCTCAAAATCGATTACCCATAAGAACAAAAATCCTCTTTAGTAAAAAGGAAGAACAAAATCCAAATTCATAACCATGTACAAATTACAAAAATATCATAACCATTAAACCCTCAACTCTAAATAAAATTTATGATTTGATCATATAAACCCTTAAATTATTTACCCATAAGAACGAAAATCCTCTTTAGTAAAAAGGAAGAACAGATTCCATATTCATACCCATGTACAAATTTTAAAAATATCCACCATCAATGACCTTGCCTTTGCCCTTATCACAATCGTTAAACCCTCAACTCTAGATAAAATTTACACTTTGAATTTACCCCTAAGAACAAAAATACTCTAGTAAAAAAGGAAGAACAAAGTCCAAATTCATACCCATGTACAAATTACCAAAATATCCATTCCCAATGACCTTTATCATAATCATTAAACCCTCAACTCTAAATAAAATTTATGCTTTGATCATATAAAACCTCGAAATTATCCTCTTTAGTAAAAAGAAAGAAGAGAGTCCAAATTCATACCATGTACAAATTACCAAAATATCCACCCCCAGTGACCTTTCTAGAGTCCAAATTCATACCCATGTACAAATTACCAAAATATCCAAGGAAAGAACAGAGTCCAAATTCATATCCATGTACAAATTACCAAAATATCCATGCCCAGTGACCTTTCCCTTGCTCCATCTAACCGTTGTTGCTCTCCTAAAGTGTTTCCCATGCAAAATCCATCTGGGGTTTGAATCCCATGAAATCCTAAAGTGTTTCCCATGCAAAATCCATCCTTCGAATCCCCCATGAAATCTATAGATCACGTTGATGGTCTTCTTTCTTTTGGAATTTCCACACAGATATAGACAAGGCAGAGAAAAATATAATGCTACAATGTGATGTTGTAATATGTGAATATTTTATTTGAACCTAGTGCTAAACTGGAAATGAAAAAGAAAAGAAATATTTATAATATAAAATAAAACATATAAATTGCAATTGGGTTAAAAGATTTATTTTTAATAAGAATTTATTATTTTTTAGTAAGACACTAACTTAAAAAGAAGAAGAAGAAGTTAAAAAATGATATTGGATGAGTGTAAACATTTAAATATGACCTCAATTAATAATAAAAAGTTAAATTAATAAAAATAATAAAATTTAATTTGTTATATTTTGATTTTGTTATTAACTTGTGAATAGGCTTTTTTAAAATACCATGGGCCAATACCATGGCTTATCACTATTACCAGTCCAAAAACATAACTTATTTCACAACCAAAATATTTTATTACAATATGATAAGATTCTTAATTGTGGATATTCACCCCCACATTATGGTAGATCTTATTAACTTGTAAGAAATAGCCTTTGTTACAATACCATGGGCCAATACCATGGATTATCAATACCACATGCCCAAAAAACACAAATTATTTCACAATCAAATATTTTACAACAATATGACAATATTGTTAACCATGGATATTCACCCTCACTTTACCATGGATATTAACTTGTAAATCCACTTTGTTACAATACCATGGGCGAATACGATGGCTTATCAATGCCACATGTCAAAAAAACATAACTTATTTGATAGTAAAAATATTTATTTTAATTTAAACGGAAAATATTACAATTTGAGATATATCTAAACCCTCTACCCTCACGACTACTAAAAATATTCCCATAGAAATTAAATTAAGGTTTTAATAAAATTAAGCTAAAACGGATCTATGTCAGTTCTATATATATATATATAGAGAGAGAGAGAGAGAGAGAGAATCAACATAAATCCATCTTAGCTAAGGATCCAAGGGATGAGCAAGCAAATTGACTAATTATAATAAATTAAATATAGTGCATGATTTTTTTAAAGTTTTTCATTATTTTATTTTCTTTGACATGATTGATCCAAAATATAGGTTTAATATTTTACAACCAATACCATGGGCCAATACCGTGGCTTATCAATACTACAAGTCCAAAACCATAACTTATTTCACAACTAAAATATTTTACAACAATATGACAAGATTCTTAACTGTGGATATTCACCCCCACATTACGTTAGATATTATTAACTTGTAAAAAATAGCCTTAGTTTCAATACCATGGGTCAATACCATGGATTATCAATACCACATGCCCAAAAAAACATAAATTATTTCACAATCAAAATATTTTATAACAATACCACATGCCCAAAAAACATAAATTATTTCACAATCAAATATTTTATAACAATATGACAAGTTAACCATGGATATTGACCCTTACTTTAGCATGGATATTAACTTGTAAATCTGCTTTGTTACAATACCATGGCTTATCAATACCACATGCCAAATAACCATAACTTGTTTCATAGTAAAAATATTTTATTTTAATTTCATTTTACAACATTTTTTTAAATGAATCTAAAAGGGAAAATGTTACAATTTGAGGTATATCTAAACCCTCTATTCTCACGACTATTAAAAATATTTTTTCTATAAATTAAATAAGGTTTTAATAAAATTAAGCTAAGATGGATCTATGTTGGTATATATATATAAAGAACCGTCATAGATCCATCATAGCTAAGAATCCAAGGGATGAGAGAAAGAAAATTGACTAATTATAATAGATTAAATATAGTGCATGATTTTTTAAAGTTTTTCATTATTTTATTTTCCAAAATATAGGTTTAATATTTTACAACCATCTAAGTTTTCCTAATTTAGATAATTTCTTAATCACAATACAATGTGATCAAAATTAAGAGAGATTTGGGGAGGGGGTGGAGAGAGGGAATGAGACAGTGAAAAAGTTGGAGAATAGAGAGAGAGGGAGAAAGAGAGAGTGATGGGGAGGGAGAGAGTGTGAGGTGGGAGAGAGGGAGCGAGAGAAAGGAAGAGAGAGGGGAGAGAGAAAGAGAGATGGATTTGGAGTGGGAGAGACACAGAGGAAAGAACAAACACATAGAGAGATACAGGTGGAAAGAGAGAGGAGTGAGAAGGGAGAGATGGAGAGAGAGTGAGGTTGAGAGGATAGGAGGGAAGAGAAAGAAGAGGAGAGGAGAGAGATAGGGAGAGAAGGGGAAGGGAGAGAGATGGACACATATAGATGGAGAAGTTTAGGGAGGGAGAGAGAGGGGAGAAGGAAAGTGATTTGGGGGGGAGAGATAGAGGTAGGAGATAAGAGATAGAGAGGAAGGAAGATAGAGATGATGACAGAGAGATGGAATTGGAGGGGGTAGGAGAGGGAGGGAACAAGAAAAGCATAGAGGGAGAAAGGTGGAGAGAGAGGGGATGACAATTGAGTCATGGAGAGAGAGTGAGGGAGAGAGGAGAGTGGGACGGAATAGAGAGAAGGATATAGATAGAGAGGGAGAGAAGGGGAAGAGAGAGATAGAGAAGAGGAAGAGAGGGAGAGAGAGTGTGTATGTTTGGGGGTGAGATAGAGAGAGGGAATAACAAACAGAAAAAAATACAAATATATATAGTATATAGTATTATATAACAAACATAGATCCATATTAACCCTATAACTATCAAGTTCGGCAAGGGATCCAATCTCTCGAGGTGAAAATATTTCCTCAAGTTTTGGACTAGAAAAAAAGTTTGCACCTCAAGAGATTGGACCCATCTCAATGCTTGATGGATTTGGGGTTAAGATGGATGTAGGTCAGTTAATATGAAATCAAAGTAGTTTTTATTTGATATTATAGTCTTAAAAATTAAAATTTCCCTTTAAATTAATTTCAAATTAGAACTAGATCCAATCAGATTCAATGAATAGATTTTTAAAAAATACATAAAATATTTTTTTTTATTAAAAAATATGTTTTTAAAATTACAAATTATTAGAAATACATAGTGCAAAGTTGGCTCAGCTATACACCATGTGAGGATGAAGAAGTGTTTAAGGAAGGATAACCTTTCAACCAATCTTTAACAACCTTTCAATCCCCTATCAATTGTAAGTTTATATTACTTGACACAATTAAGATGACTAACATAAAAAAATGATTCATATTATTGTAGTACATGTTAGGTAGTTGTATTTTTGTTCCTAGACTAAATTAGTCATTCATGTTAGTCATTTTTAGTTGTATTACTTGTTAGCTAATAACATATTTTAACCCATGACTAAATTAGTGATTTATGTTAGTCGTTTTTAGTTCGGTTACTTAAGATTGCTCAATTTTGGTAGTATTTCACTTCGAAAAGCTGTGGTGACTAACTTTTTTAGTCACCTAGTCACTGATTGTTCATTTTCTACTAGTGAGATAAAGGGAAATGGAAGTTGAATCCTCGCTTGTCCAGGGTAAAAGCCCCCCTTAAATAAGGATTGCAATAGCTCTAAGGAACACACAAAGGAGAAGACGCCTTTTGCTGATAAAAACTACATGTGTAAAGGAATTAAGAGAATTAGAATCAAGAGGCGTAGAGAAAGGTCAATCTACATTTAATCTTCAGAGAGAACTCGAAAAGGTAAATATCCATGTTCCTCTAATGGAAATTCTAAAACAACCCACTTATAAAGGCCAAGTATCCTAGTTCATGCTTCCATCCATCACAATACCTTCTCATGATTGTTTAAACCTTCAAGAAGAAATACCAATGGTTATTTTTGGGCCTCATGTTGAAGAACTTGATCCTTCCACTGAACCCTTCTATGTGACCTTAGTAATTCATGACCTCTTATTGCATAAATGTATGTTGGACTTTGTAGCCTCGCAGAATCTCATGCCCCTAGTTGTGATGGAACAATTTGGTTTACAAATCACCAGACCTTACAAGGACCTCTACTCCTTCAACTCTAAGAGGGTAAAATGTTTAGGAATGGTAAAAGACCTGGTGGTGAATCAAGATTAGATCCCTGTGAAGAGCATAGTGATGGATACAGTAGTAGCATATATCCCTGCTTGATTAGACATTCTCCTATCTAGGTCTTGGGGTTCCAAGGTGGGGAGTTCTATCAAGTTAGATATGACTTATGCCATTATTCCCAATTTTGGAGGTGAAGAAAGGAGGTTGTATAAAGAGTCAAGATTCATAAAAATAGTGACCCAAGCAGAAGATTCCAAGAATTCTCCTGTGTATGGGAAAGAAAGTGACATCTCCTGCCTGCTACTAGAAGAAGATGATATCATTTCAGAAGAAACACAAGTACATCTAATGATGCAGTTGGATGACCAAAACAAAGCTAAACGCAAAGTATGGAAATTATACTTCGATGGGGTGAATTCCAAAGAGGGAAATGGATCAGGGGTATTATTGGTATCCCTTGAGGGTAGCTTGGTACCACTCTCATTAAAGCTTGATTTTGAGGCAACCAACAACGTTGAAGAGTATGAAGCACTGCTCCTTGAACTACAAACAACAAGGAATATGAATATTGAAGGCTTAACTGTATGTGGAGACTCTAAGAAGATTGTAAAGAATATCAGAAATTAGTGTCAGGCTAAGCACCCCAGATTGAGGACTTACTGGAATGAGGTATGGGGCTTAATTGATAACTTCTTCTTGGCCTTTAACATTCAATTTCTTCCCATGGAAGGAAATAGAATGGATGATTCCCTTGCGATAATAGCAATAAATTTCAAACCTCCTCAAAATTTGCTTCTCAGGTACGAGGTGGAGGTCATACATAGACCCTCCATACCTGATAATATCAAGCACTCCTAGGTGTCTAAGGACGATGAGCAGATCAAACACTTTATAGAACTAGCTAGGGATTTTTCAAGCTCAACTACTGACCAAGAAGAGAAAAAAGAGGCAAATCAAGGACCAACTTCCTGGGAAGACACAATGGCTGGACATAAAATTTTACAACCGAAAGGGAACACCATTCCTCATGGGCTAGTTCCACTAGAAATATTATTTAATAAGAATGATGTGGCTTGCAAACCAACAACTCTAGAGATGGATGAACATGTATATAATATTGTAATATTAGCTTAGAAGATGAAACCCAAATGGTTAGACTATCAAAAGGGGTCCCCTCACAGTACAATCTCTTTAAAATCTATAAGGATGTTTTTGCTTGGTCTTATGAGGATTTAAAAACAGTTGACACTAACATTATACATCGTAAGATTCCTTTAAAGAGTGGAATGAAACCATGTAAATAGAAGCTCAGGCAAATTAATCCTCTCTTACTCCCCTTTATTGAAAAAGAAGTGAGGAAACTTCTACAAGATAAAATCATAGTGCCTTTAAGGTACTTGGAATGGGTGGAAAACCTAGTCTCGGTCTAGAAAACGAATGGGGAAATAAGGTTATGTGTAGATTTTTGGAACCTTAACAGGGCATCGTTGAAAGATAACAACCCACTGCCTAAGATGGATTACATATTGCATAAGGTGGTTGGATCAGCTAGAATTTCTAGGATGGATGGGTTCTTTGGTTATAACCAAGTGGCGGTCCACCCGGTTGATCAAAAGAAAATGACGTTCACCACCCCTTGGGGAAATTTCATGTATGCTCTCATGCCTTTTGGTCTTATTAATGCAGAGGCCATGTTTCAAAGAGCTATGGATATATCTTTTGTAGGGGAGCAATACAAGTTCGTAGTGGGGTATTTGGATGATATCACATTCTAAGACCGATGAAGAATACATCATATATTTGAAACCCACCTTTGAGAAGTGTAGGAGGTACAAGGTATCTTTAAATCCAAAGAAATCTCAATTTTCCCTGAATGAGGGGAAACTACTAGGACACATAGTAGCACAAGAAGGAGTGAAAATCGACCCTAAGCGAGTAGAAGCTATTAGTCACATTCCATTACTCAGAAATAAGAAAGAGATCCAAGTCTTTTTGGGGAGAATCAATTTTCTGAGAATGTTCATACCCAACTATGCAAAAATAGTGAAGGGTATCACATATATGCTAAATAAGGAAAATAAGGTCAAATGGAGCCCTGTCTCTCGGGAATATTTTTCTATAATTAAAGAATCTTTTGCCGAAGCACTAGTACTAGTCAGCCTTAACTACTCAACACCCTTCTATATTTTTTCTTTCGTTTCCCCACATACTATTGCCGTAGTTCTGTTACAAAAAAATAGAGATGGTTATGAACATCCCATTGCCTTCTTCAACTAAGTTCTGTGGGATTCCAAGTTGAAATAAATATCTTGGAAAAGTAGGCATATGCACTAGTCAAATCTTTAAAGGCATTTCGAGTATATGTACTATAGTAAGAAATTACAACATATGTTCCAACAACAACAATTAAGGATATTATGGTGCAAGGAGACAATGAAGGAAAAAGGGGTAGGTGGATCACTAAGATCCAAGAGTATGCGTTAGACATAAAACATACTAAGATCATAAAAGGCCAGGGGTTGGCCAAACTTTTATCATAATCTAACTGCCAAGATTTGTGGATAAACCTAATGACAGAGGGAGGTGGAGCAGAAGTTCAACAGAACCAGATCAAAACCTCAGAGAAAAAGATATGCATCAAATATGAAGGGTCACCCTGGTATAATAATATCATCCATTATCTATTATTCCTAAGGGGCCCACTAGGGCTGGAGAAATCTAAATACATAATGTTGAGATTGTAAGCTCAAAAGTTTATCATATCTAATGGCCAACTCTACTGGACGGACCCGGTGGGAATTCTACTATTATGTTTGGTAGAAGGCAAATCTCATAAGGTGATTAAAGAATTTCATGGAGGGGTTTGTGGAGGTCATTACAGCTGGAAGACCATAGCTCACAAAATCCTCAAAGCGGGATTCTACTAGCCCATTTGTTTTGGAGAAGTTCATTCGCAAGTTAGCTCATGTCAAAAGTGCGAAGTCTTTGTTGAGAAGAAAAAAAATTTCCCTCTCCCCTTGATCCCAGTACATGTGGAAGAACCCTTCAAACAGTGGGGACTAGATTTCATAGGTGAGATAAATCCACCTTCCAGTGGTCAACATAAGTGGATATTAATGGCCACAAATTATTTCACGAAGTAGGTAGAGGCCATCCCAGCCATAAATGCTACTGAATCTGTGGAAATCAAGTTTAAGGAGGAGAACATATTATCACATTTTGGTTGCCCTACCAAGATCATCACTGAAAATTCTCAAGTCTTCAAATCCACCAAATCCATAAGCTTATGTCAGAGGTTCAATATCATCATCACGCACTCCACTACCTACTATCCTCAAGGAAATGGTTTAGCTGAATCCTCAAATAAAACTGTAGTGAGAGTGTTGAATAAGACCATCACAGAGAATTAGAGAAACTAGGACACTCAATTGAAGTTTTCCCTCTGGGCTAACTGAGTGACTCCTAAATGATCCACTGGAAAATTTCTTTTCGAGCTAGTATATGGTAAGGCTGCAATCTTCCCAATTCAATTGGCAATGCTAGTAGAAAAGTTGTTGCAAGAAGTAGAGGAAGAACCAAATTCTATGATACGGAGGATAAATCAATTGGTCGAACTTCATGAAGATAGGGAATAGGTGGGGAGTAAATTGGAAAACTACCAACAAAAGATGAAATCCCTGTTTGATAAGAAATCCAAGGATCGACCTTTACAACCAGGATATTTTGTTCCTCGATGGGAAGTTTGAAGGGAAGACAAAAGTAAACATGGGAAATTTGACCCACTATGGTTTGGCCCTTTCAAAATTTCAAAGGAGAAAGGGAATAATACATACTTGCTCAAAAATCTGGAAGGAACATTGTTGGAGCTTCCAATAAATGGTCAGTTCCTCAAATTCTATTTTCAAAATTAAAGGTACCCCACTTTCACACATTGTAAATAACGATGTATACATTGCAAATTTCATATGAAATTTCCCGTTTTCTGCTAAAATGTTCACTTTCATAAAAAAATTGTGTTTGTTAAATAAAACTCCAAGCCCAAGGGAGAAGTTCCCAGATTGTAGGTTCTCGATGCATTGCAACCCAGTGCCTCATCCCCAGGTTGAGCAAAATGTTATCACCATCTCGCACTAAGGCCTCTTCAAAGAAACGCGATGAGATGTTGTTCGCATAAAGGTGCCAAGTAAGGTTCGAAGTGAGCACCTTAACCTACGAAGGTTAAGAATCATGTGTCCACAAGTGAAGAATACAATGATCCAAACTCGGGTGATAAGAAAATTTCTAAACTAATGATGTAGAAGGGGATGTCATTTAAAATATTATACGCTTAAAGGTTTGGATCCATCCCCCAACAATCTAAATATGATCACCATGAAGCATAGTTTCGACAACAAATTTACAAGAGGGTTAACACTACCACAGGCCCCTGACATTGAATAGTTAGTGCCCAATGAAAGACCCTGATCCATTCCGGCTCACGATAAAGGATTCCTCTGCACCATGATACACTTTTTCATAATAGGTAGAGACCACTCAACAGGTGGTCTCCTCTGATTCGCCACTCAAAGAATCAGGTATCAGGTATGATGTTGAAGTCTGTGTAAATGGTGAAAGGTAAAGTTTCTCTCTAATTGTATACATTCGTCCCTTGTGCTCCCGAGCCAACCCACAACTATCACGTGTCATCCCCTCACGCTTTCGTCTCCCACCACTTGAGCACATGTCTTTGTCTCTCCATAAAACACCTAAATCCCTAAGGTTATTACCTGAAAACGATTATTCAACCCAGTAAAAGAATCTCTTTCTTGGACAACTGTGTAGAAGCCTTCTATACACTCTCCCAAAGATCACGGATGCCCTCCTGAAGTCGCTTTCATTCCCTCGTGGGCTCTAGGTAACCTGACACCCCCCAGCCTCCTTGTTTTCTTGTTTTAATTTAATTCGAAGGGAGGAAGCACACGGCCCCTGTAACCCCCAACACTCATGAGGTTAAGAACCCCGATGCCAGTCTTTTAACCGACATTGAGGCCCATATTGCTAACCTTGACTATCCATTTTCTCTTGTCGACCTCCATTATGATATATCTCAAAACATCTGAAGAACGATGACTCATTTAGAGTCGTGGCTTCTGGGTTATACTACCAAATTTCTCCCCCTTGTTCATCCTCTCCCTGAATTCATAACTTGGTTGATGGACTCCTACCAAACTGAGAAGAACCGTTTTCTTTCTCCTTCAGGAAGGTTAATCCTTGAAATAACCCCTCTTTTAATTCATAGAGCTCTTAATTTCCCCGCATCTCCATTTATGTGCATCTTCACTGATTCAACCCTAGATGGGCATTTTACAACACTCCCTGTAAGAGAATCTCAGGTTGTCCTAGAGAAAATTATCGCTCTCGAAGCCAAAACCCTACCTTCATATATTCAACTCCCATTATCCATTTTTAAACTTGTTGTTTAGCTATCTTAGCTACACCATTGGTCTTTTGGGAGGAAACACCACTCTGCAATAAGCAGGGTGGCTCTTGGGTGTTTACATAAGATGAAACAACCCAGATGCCAGTTAAACATGCCAAAATACCTCTCAATCTCCATTCGTTGTCAATTTAGCTATCTCAGAGCCTCTTCTTACTTCTGTTACTACTCACTGTTGTTTTATTTGTTTCTATATACTCACATTGAAGAATTCCAGTGTCTTCACCTAGATGTGTTTACCTATGATAAGGAGATAAATTCAGACTTCGACTAGAATGTCTCTGTAAGAAAGAGGTCAGGCTTGGGAGGATATTATCAATTCCTCTCATCCTTCATGGCTATTGCCTACCAAATCATTCATGAAGTGCCACCCCCCAGAATCTTCCCTGAGCAAAAGGAACTCCTCCAACTCCATGAACAATTTTTTATTGGACACTGGTACCTCTATGAGGATTGTACATAGATCCGGGTTTACGGGTGCGAGCTTCCTCCTTATCATTTTCCAGTGTTTCTGCTAATGAGGGTGTTTTCCCTCAAGTTTATCAGGCAAATCATCAATGTTGAGCTACTCCACTTTGTACGAGCTAAGAAAGGTTACATATTTAAAATGGGATAGTCGGTAGCTCCTTTTGTTATAAACACCAGGAAAGCCTTCAAAGTAGTTGAATCCATGCTTGAAGCCATGGAATTCAAGAAAGGTCAAATATGGCATTATGATCCCCGAGGTCTCCTTTCTCGGAGAAGGGAAAAGATTAAAGCCTCAACTTATGTGCATGATCCTAAGCCTGAGGTCAAATGGAAAGCTAACTTTGATTCCTAGCCTCTTAATACAGACATGGAGACCGATTCCCCAGTCAGCAGGAACAAGACACAAAAGAGAATTGTTGACACTTTAGGGAAAACTGACATGGAAGGAGAACCAGTTCATAAAAGGGCCAAAAGTCAAAGGCGGGGATTCGAATAGGAATATGAGCAAGAACATGAAGATGAATAACCAAGCATCCAGCTCCAAAAACAGGTGTTTGATAACCCAGACTTTCAAGCTAATTTGGAAATACCTCCAGAAGTTTCAACAACATCCTCGATAGAGGTAGCCATCCCAGAGTCCAAGGAAAGCATTTATGTAGTAGGAACATGTTGGGCACTAGGTAGGAACATCCAAGTGAGAAACAGGAGGGAAAAGAAGAATATACATCAAGACATGACTTCATAGATCTCTCCTCGACACACTCGGTTATTAGTTGCAATGGATCTAGAGAATGAAGAGATGAAAATCAAGTTGAAGCACCGATCTGTCCAAACTGTGCCTTCGGGTTCCCAATTTCAGGACGTTGATGTGTCTCTAGATTTGACTAGTATCCCTCTGGCAGATAAAGTCAACCTACTTAGGAAGGTGGGAGAAATGTTGTATAGTGATATCAATAAGAATCAAATGACTATTGATCGGGCCCAAGACTACATAGATAGGATCGTTGGGAATGTAAAGATTTAGAAGGTCAAGTCTCGTGCTCTCTTTAAACATAAGGAATATTATAAAGAATTGATAATGAAAATGGGACTGGATCTTATAGACGATGCAATAGTGGTAGCATTACTAAAGGAAGCAAAGATGGAGAATGTAATCTTGATACGAAAACTAAAAATTCCTGGAGGTGAGCATATTCAAATCCCTTAGCTAATCTTAAGTGAAAAGGAAAAGGAGGTGGTAATATAGGAATTGAATGACAACAGAGAAAGAGTTGAAGTCCTGCAATGGACGGTGGATGATTTACAGAACTAGATCGATTCTCATGTTTGTATTGTAGTTTTCCAAGATGATCCTGAAAACCCCATTGATCACCTTACTAAGGCATTAAAAGAACTAAAACTTTCTAACAGCGAATTGGGGAGAGTTCAAACGGAGTTAGATGCAACCAAAATCTAGGTGACCCAGAAATAGAAAAAAGTCCAAGCGGAAAATTCGAACATAGACAAGCTCATAAAATATTTGCATAGTGAAACTCAAGAGATCAAGGAGTTGAAGACCAAACTAAAAGGAAATTTGGCCCTCATAGAAGCCAGGAAAGGGGTGTGGGACAAGATCATCTAGGAAGTTGGTCAATGTTGGGAGAAAGTAGCTCTGATACATGATAAAAAGAAGCTCTGCAATGAATATTGCCCTTCTCTCCAAAGTGAAAAGCAAGCCAGCATTACCAACTCTCAATATGCTAAGAAGTACATTCATTTTTTGACAGAGAGAATGATTAGGGAGCTAAGTCCACTTGATATATCGAATAGAATGGAAACAATAACTAAGATTTCTAAAGTTGTATCTAAAGAGGAAGCTAGGGATAAGATAAAAAAAAGTCTGGAAAAGCTACAGAAAGTTTTGTCAAGTTTTAATGTCATGTTCAATTATCTTCTAGAGGTCGGGTTACCTAACTGGTGGGGAGAAAATGGAGAATTTCTCACACAAGAGGTGTATAATCAGAAATTGACTAAGGTTAAGAGTAGGATAGGTGCAACTCCTGAAAGAATGACATGCCTTAAAGAATTACCATTACTAACTTCTTAGAGAAATAATATCACCTTCTTTGGATGGTTAAAAGTATCTCTCAGCGCAAACTAGATTATGTTGGTGTTATCAATATTTGACACCACTATCGTAATTTAGTTCTATTCCATCTCCTCCTCCAGCGATGTGGCAGCAATGCGAGCAACTTGCCAATCCTCCCATGCTTCAAATGGTTCGACCACAAGATTCTGCAGCTTCACACCAAGAATCCACATCATCTCGTCAGCCATGACTATCATGCTTATTTCACTAGTGATGGCCTTTGATTTTAATTTTCAGTTGTTTTTACCTTATGTTTGTTATGATTTTAACAAGACGTTATGTTATGGTTAAGAGAGTTGTACCTTTGCGCATGGAAAAATTTTGATTCATGATTTTTGTAATGATGATAAAGATATAAAAGGAATATCTCCTTAACTTCCTATGTTTCAGAGGCTTTTTGGGTATATATACATTCCTAAAAAAGGAAAACAGGTTCAGAATCCGAAATAAGAAACTCTATGTTATTTTTGAGAATGTATGACTTTGAGATATGTATCTTTTAGAATGTTAATGAAATCATGGGGATTCCTCGTTCCAATACTACTGTATGTTATCTCTCTATTTATTTTCCATTATGTTCATTTTCCTCTATGATTTCATGATTGTTGTAGTTGCCAAAAGTCATTCATGTGTTCTCACAGGTTCATTTGTATTAAAATTTTGATGCCTATGTTTGTATGAATCTTCGAAACTATATATTTAAATTGTGCTCTGTGAATCATCATATCCACTCCTCACTAATCCATTATTTCTTTCTCAACTCAGAAAAGTATAGAATTATTCATGTTTCAAGCTCTATGTGATGAGTTATCCTTTCCCTTTATCTGCCTTCATCTCTCTGCTAAAGCAATTGAACTTTAGGTCCTTGAACTGCTCATCCTTCACGATTTATCATATATTTATCTGCCTATTATATATGTATGATAATGTACGAAGGAATACATTGACTATGTCTTTTGATGAATGAGCCAACCAAATGTTGTTTATGATATATGTATATGTGTGTAAGGAAAATATATGTGATGTCTCCAATCTTCGAAGAACTATCTGAGATGCCTAATATCTAGATGTTCTAGGCACTAGCCTTGTAGAAATCCGAGGCTATCTCTAGAATCAACAATAAAGGTCAAGGGTAAGAGAAAGAAATTCTTGATATAAATATGATACTGTTCAAAATATTGATTCAATATCCAGATGATGTAGCGCATGAAGACAATGATAAATATAGATAAACATGAAGATGAAGAAGATCGAAGGTGGAGCAGGATCCAAAAGATTGTAGACAAAGACAACTCAAGACATTCAAAATAATGAAGAGGAAGACAAATTAGAGATGATCTTGGAATATTTCCAAATGATCATTATGGGAGAGAAATGTTGGAATAATGATACACTTGAAATTATTAAAGTTGTTAATTTTTAGTGAGATATTTTTGGAGCTATTTGTCATTGATTGATGAGAGACTTGTGGAGAGATTTATGGAGTGGTTTTTGAGATATTATTGGAAATAATTGAGAGATCCTCATGTAAAAATATATGTTAATGATACTGAAAAATTATGAGTGCGTTTGCATTATAGACAAATATATTTTCTCTGTCATTTGTAATTTTGCTGGTGTAATTCTTCAATAGGGATCCAACGGTTGTATGACTTTCACTCCATCCACTTCAAAGGTCATAGTTTCTCGCTTAAGTTCAATAATGGCATAGTTTTCAAATGCCTAGAATACTCCCATAAAAGTTGGATAAGGATACTTGTCACCAATAATATCAATGACTTCAAAGTTCACATATGTCTCTACTCCAACAATATTAACTTCTACATCCTCCATACAACTGATGAGGAGAATGAAATATTGGTTGGCCATATGCAATTGAATAGGAGAGAATACCAACTTGGGGGTATTCCCAATGATTCCCAAGTCTTCTGCGACAATATGTTCACATCATAACCTAGATCTAACATATTTTGCTTGATTTTGTATCCAGTGATTTGGACATCAATACGAAAATAACTTCTCATTAGTCACTTATTGTGAAAAACTCATTTGGTATGTTGCTTGGGAAATCTAGCGGAAATGGGTAACTCTAAAAATTGTTTGTCCTTTACAACACTTCTCAATTTCTTGAGCAACTATCCAGATAGTTTGTGATCATTCATAATATGTAAAAAAAGCTTAAACCTTTCCATAATAGGATGAGATGTCTCTTACAAAGGTCGAGGAATCCTCATATGCCCCTTTTCTAGCTATTTTGCACGAGGATTATAAGAAGAAATCATCTTCTTGAAAGTCTCAAGAACATCCTTATAATAATCCTTCTACTGAATAGGATTGTATGGCTTCTCCAGGTCTACAGATTCTATAACAACATGTTTTCTAGACTCCTACCTATAGACTCCCGTGTGCTCCCCTCCTTTAGTGATAATGTTAATACTGGGCTGAGGAACATATTTAGGCTCTCTTGTTTCAACATTTATTATATAAGCACCCGTTTTTCTGTTGTTCTCTTTCCGATGAGAAATCAACTCTGGATAATATTTGGTAGCATGATTATTTACATGGAAATGAGAACACCAAGGCCTCCTTAGCAATGGACTATATCGAGCAACATGTCCTTCTTGATCAGAATTGTAGCACTAAACCACCAAACCTTTTGCCTCTAGTTCCTCCTCCTCTATATATGCCTCCTCCTCTTCCTTGAGGTGTTTCATTGACCTGGAATGTAGTAAGGTCTAGGTGATTAGCTATAGCATCCAATGCTCTACACTAGTTGGTATGGTGAGTTAGATACCCATAGAACTCATAAAACATATTATTTGGAACATTGGAATACTTCTGTAACAAAGTACAAAGTCAAGGAACATCGACATAAGTATGAAATATTTCATAATATTCATTAGCAGACATACCTTGTTGATTAGGGAAATTGTGGTATTGATTATGTCCTTGGCAAGGAACACTAGATCACACTTGGGCGACCCCCCCACAAGGTCCTAGATGTGGTGGAAATGGTCCCATAGGTATAGTAGAAGGTCCTTCATTCTGTGACCTCGGGAATTATGTAGCATGATTCCCTTCAACATGAAAAATTATGCACCAAACATGTAGATGAGAAGACCTGGTAGTATTCATATCCTTCATTCTTTTGGTTAAGTTAGAAATCTAATGTTGTAACCTGATTATGGCAAGATCATTGGATGCAAAGAATACTTTATAATCATTAGGATACCTTGCTATTTCCTCCATCTTCATAGCCTTCTCCAATGCATCTTATAAAGTATCAATCTTTGGTTATGTTAAGGGATTATGGTTAATGACAATAGAGCTTCGATGAACTGGTCCTTTCGATGTTAAGGATGAATGGGGTAAGTCGACTTTCCATTTGCATCCTTGAATTGCTACATATAATCCCATGTAATTTCCCCTTGTCATTGTTTGATATCCCATGATTCAGCTAAGCGATGCTACTATGTTCATGGAAGTTTGTGCTCATTAATAAATTCTTGTTTGACTTATCCAAAATCATATTTTGATTTATTATTGACGACTTGATGAACCACCAAAGAGATTTATCCCATAAGCTTGCCTGAAACTCAATGATTTTAGACTCATTTGGGGACTTCCTAGCCCTTCGAATGGATTTGCGCAGGTTCCAATGCTAGTCTACATGTTCATCACCTTGGCCTAAAAACTAAGGATACCAAGTAAAATATCTTGCCACGTTCCTAGCCATTGATGTATGACTAGGTCGAACTAAAATAAATCCTCGTAAACCAGGTTGCAAAAAATTTACAGGTTGTGACTGAGTGCTACCACCAAAACTACTAGAATTACCTAAAATACTAGAACTACCAGCTACATATATTTTATGAATTTTCTAAAACTTCAATGTTTGACTAACTCAGAAATAAATCTGATAGGATTTTGATAAAGTAACACGACAAGGATAGGGAGAGAGATAACCACACTGCGATCTTGTGAACTGCAACTTGTGGTCATGGAATAACATTCAAAAAAGAACTTCCTCATGATGAAATGAAACTCCTCATCAATAGGGGTATTTTGATTAGCTATCATAATTTTTTGTCTTGGTGTTTTTGGTGTTCTAATTCCTGGTGGGTTCCACTATCTCTATTATGCTCTCATATCGCATCTATTCTAGCTCCTCCTATTTCACTAGAATTTGACCCCTCAGCTACTTTCATATTCCATAACTCTAGGTTGCCCATTCCTCCTATCCACAACCTCAGACTACTCAAAACTTCACTTATCTACTGCAACTCTCTTTGTCTTCTCCTAATCTCATGCAACTTACACTCTCTCCATTCATCAGCTATCATCACCTTTTTAAGTGCTATGAAATATTGTGCCTTTCACAACTCCTCTACATCCATTGTGTTAGGGTCCTATAATTTATAAGATCTCAAGGTGATTGAGTATTTCATAGTTGGGAGTTTTCATATTGTTCATAGATTTCAATATTCAATTGATTTCACAATTTTTTTTTTAAAAAAAATGAAAAGAGGGTATATAAAAAAAAAAAGAAGAGAAAAAGAACAAAAGAGAAAAAAAATCAGAAGAAAAGAAAACCCCAAATGTTGTTCAATTCATAAAGTCTAAGCATGATTGAACAAATTTCAATTTCTGTTGATAGGGTAGAAAAAAAACATCTACCAAATAGTTTAAGATTGGCAAATCAATAGTTAGGTAGAAATGAAATTGGTTCAACTGTTCAATATGGACCAATGGGAGAAAAAAGTGATAGAGTAGGTTAGAAATAAAAATAAAAAGTGAAAGGGTCTACAGGTCCAAATGCACCTTGCAAATGCAAAAGGAAATAAAAAATGTTAGATTAGAAAAATAAGGATAGGTAGGTTAAGAAGAATTGCAAAGGGGAAAAGACATGAAAAGTTCTTTAAGGTTTGATGACATATCTCAATGTTTTTTTCCTAATGTCGGGAAAAGAAATTAAAAAGGGGAAGGGGTCTTTTGTTATTTTCCATAACCTTATTCTATACCTCTATAGTCAATATTTCTCCCCCCTATTAATTCTCCTACCCTACCACTCACGTACCCATCATATCAAACATAACCCACCCCTCACCTCTCACCGAATCTTCACACCCACCATCTGATCTGATGGCCCA
>APFE030818745.1:141402-182443 GCA_000404065.3 Pinus taeda | reverse complement strand
AATATAAAGCCACAAAAATAATAATAGAGGGATTCTATGGGGCCCAGTAATAACAATATGGGGACAATAGGGGCACAACAATATTAATAAGGGGTACAACTACAATAGTATTGGGGTAATCACTAGTATTATAGGGACCCAACATCAAATAAATTAGGTTTCCAATCAATTGTCTATAGATAGTACTATTTACCAATTCCCCTTCAACTTTTGAAAGTTCTAAATTTTTCTCCACTGCGTTTAGAGTGGACTTGAAATATTCCATGCCAACTTCCTTTAATAGTTCATATGCATATTTTCATTAACTAATGAAAATGTTATTAGGTTGTTGCAATAATCCAATATAGTAATGAAGTAATCCCAAGTCACTCATTTTAAATCTAGCTTATAATTCCTACTTAAACCACACAATATGATCATCATTATTCCTAGTGATACAAGTCATCAACATACCAGCATGACCATGTTTTTACCCTATAGATGCACATACAAAGCATCATCAAAGTCCCTTCTTTGGAAAAACTCATTGAAAAGGTATTCATCCATCTTTGCATACAAAGCTCTAGGTGTGTGCTTTAAACCATACAATCAATTTGCAAAATTTTATGTTCTTATCCTTCAAGTTGAAAACTTAGAGGTTGAGTCATATGTACTTCCTACAAATCACCAATGAGGAAGGAACTTCTAACATTCATCCATTTTGAGTTTCTAAAGCATTGACCATCCTTAGAGTATCCCACTTTGTTGTACGTGTAAAATTTTCTTCATAACCAATTATTTCTTGCTAATAAAAACCATTAGCTACTATTCTTTCTTTATATTTATAAGGCATTCCATCTTACTTGTACTTAATTCTGTAAACCCATTTTCATCCAAAGGGTTTCATTTTTGGAGGAAAATCAACAAGTTTTCCAAGTGTTATTTTCAATTACTACTTCATATTCATCAACCATAGCCTTTTTTCAATTCCTTATGTTTTAGAATCTATCTAAGAGTGGAAGGCTTAATAAAGGAATTTTCCATCAATGCAAAATGTTCTTGCATTATGGTGGAATATCCTATACCCATTTTGTTATGTGCATATGATCTTACATCCTTTAAAAGTTGAGTGGCCCACTTAAGAATTATGTGCTCATCTTGAGTTGGTTATTGTGCTAATTTTTCATATGAATATTAACTAATGTGTAAATATTTTTCTAATTCTTCATCATTTCTATTTTTAAGTAAATTTTAATCCACTTCAAAACCAATGTTCCTAGTTTATTTTTCACCCTATTTGAATCCTCCTTATTTGGTTCCAAATGATAAACCACCTTTCAATTTCAACATATTTACTTTATATTTCATCAAAGATAACATCCCTATTCACAAAAAACTTACCATGGACATGAGTCAATATCCCTTCTTGTCACCAGAATATCTAATCATCATACACTTATATTGTTAGAATCTAACTTACTCCTATTTTATTTAGGAATTAAAGCATAACTTATTGAAACAAAGACAAGAAGATGTTTAAATTTTAGTTTAAAACCATATCAATCTTTAAATAGTGTAATGTCATCCAAATAAGTGATGGGAGACATATTCCTTAAATAAATTGTAATATGAATTGCTTCGACTTAGTAGGAATAACTTAACCCTTTAAATTTCATCATAGATCTTCCCACACTCATCGAAGTTCTATTCATTATGTTTGTAACCCCATTTTATTGAGTATAAATTGTCTTCTATTTTTTGTATCCTTACAATAACTTTGGAATCCATTTGTAGTGAATTCCCTCCATTATCTATCCTCAAAGGGACAATCCTTTTTCTTAGCAGGTTTTTCAACCAAGTGACAAAAACTCTTGAAATTCTCAAATTCCTTGAATTTTTATTTAAGGAAATATACCCAAGTCATCTAATTAAAATCCTCAATAAAAATAAAGAAATACTTATATCCTCCAAGTGATGCTTTTAGAAGTCCACAAATGTCACTATGGGTAAGTTGTAAACGCTAGTTTTCTCTCCATGATTCAACAGGAAATGCATCTCAATTATATTTTCCATAAACACAAGCTTCACATATTGCAATTTCATTTTTAAAGGTTGGGATCCCTCTTGTCATTCCTAGTTTTTGAAGTTGGGAAAAACTTTCAAAGTCAAATGCCCATATCAAAGATTCCATAATCTAATGGGTGAAATTCCTTAATTAATTGCTTGTATATAAGATTGCTTCCTAAGATTGACTCTCCCTTTCATTATTAAAAGTTTTCCATCTTCATAACCTATCATTACTGTTTTAAAAATTTATTATGTTGAGTTTATTTTAACCAATCCATTTTTCATGATAATTTATGCCATTCTTTTCGAATTAATACAAAAGACGACATTTTTTTTTCTTGAATGTTGATACATATCAAACATTAGATAAAGTATTTTCTCTAACCCCTAGGAGAAAACCATTTAAATAAAATTTTCCTCATGGTGTATTTGTGGTGTCATCAAAAAAAATATTGAATTTAATTTGCATTCATGAAAATACAAGAAGATATCTTATGTGAATTTAATGTGTTATGGTTGCACTTCTATCCATTATCCATGCATCTTCATATTTACTTGAAAATGAGTAGTTAGAGACGACTAAAAATGTTAACTTCAATTTTTAAGAGTGGTGAGCACATAGAACTATTTTTATCATCATCCAGATGTTTGGCATTTGCATATTGTCCTAAAGTTGAATTTTGTTTGAACATAGGAAGCTTCTCAAAGGGAGTTATACAAGCTAGTGCATAATGTCAACTCTATTATATTTTCCACATGTGATTTGATTCGTGTATCTAACTCTTATGAATCAATAGTTATTATTTGTAAGTCATTCTAATTGATTGCCTAAAATTATTTGAACCCTCTTGATTGAAATTGTCATTTCCTCTTCCATGGCTACAACCTTGGTCATGTCCTTGGTAAGTGTGTTGAGAAATCTAGGGCATTAGAATTAGTTGATTTATCTTCTTTAGTGACTGCTTGTGAATGTTTTTTACTTGATTAGATTAGGATCTTCTTTACATTATATTCATAGTGTTCTTCTTCATCAAACAGTAACCAATGAATGAACATAAATAGATAAGAGACACAGTATGTAAGTTATGATCCAAGGCCAAAACCTCTCATTATTTGATAGGAAAAACCACACAAATTATTATTATAGATTCCAATTGATGAATACCAAGACTAAGATCCTTGACCTATTAGCCATTCCAAGACTAAGACACAAGTCCTCTTTTCTCATTTCAACTTTCTCATCATTACCGAGATCTTCACTACTACCTTTCATCATGACCTTGACACTGAGATCTTCATTACTGCCTTTCATCATTTCCTTGACACCAAAATCTTCATTACTGCCTTTCATCACTACCTTGACACCGAGATCTTCGTCACTGAGATTTGGTTACCCAAATTCAGAGGGATCTGAATTCCCTTTACTATAATGTCATCCTAACTTTCTTGATGTATCTATCCACCCAAAATAGAGATCCAAATTTTACTAGATGACTATAGTAAGGGTCTAAAGTTATCAATGTTACATCCACCAGCAAATCTCAGAAGTATATGAATTCATTGATGTTCCATCTATCTGAAATCTCAGAGAAAGAGAGACATCTAAGCTTCATTCTGCTATTACTCATCGAGGCGAGAGAGAGATCTGTGAAGTTCTCACTATTTTTCATCGCCAAAACTTCATAGAATCTGAACTTCTATCTTTTGTTAACCATCTGAAATCACCAAACTTTTGACTGTAATATTTATAGAAAATTCTCAAAGACAAATTCGAATTTTTGTATCATAATGCGAAGAGCCTAGTTGTGTATATATAGTAGTTTTTCCATGTATTAATTTGAATTTATCACCTGAATAGGTGTGACATTTGGGTGAGCCAACATAAGTTATTTTCTTCATATTACAGGCTGACATCAAGTCAAGAGGACTGTGCTTGTCTTTTGGAGAGATTTCTAGACACTAGATTGAATCCTATACGTTTTACATATGCTCAAGAAGATCTCTTCATACATGAAATTAATTCTTTGACTTTAATGAAAAATCCTAAAGCTCTTAATGGGAGCCACCTAAAATAAAATCACTTTCTCATGAAACCCATGAAGTAAGGCTTACAAAAATAATTGTATTTCCTTTATTACATCAATTAAAAAAGTCACAATTACATGTCATTATGAAGAACAAACCTAGTTACATTTTTCAACACTCCCTCTTAACTAGGGAGGTATTCATAATGGCACTTGGTCATTCTCAATATGAAGAATTTCTAAATAGAAGAATTCATATTTGTAACTCATTTGTATAGAATTATATCAACCAACATTGTTATATATCAAGGCCTTGACTAACAGCTTTATCTATCCACAAGATCATAGCACAATGCTGGCAAGACCAATGATTTATAGGCATACTCATCATTGTCTATCTAGGAACATACCCCACCCGGGTTCAGTCAGGATATGCTCCATAAGGACTATTATTTTCATGGACTCCCCAGTCCCACAAAGAATATCGGTCCTTCACAACTACTCTTACTGTTGGATGCCCTATCTCATCCTCAAAGAGCATCGAATGCCAAATGATTACACAATCCTCCATTCTGTCTTCCCAAATGAAGAAAAAAATGACATGTCTATCTCTCCTTTTCAAACCATGAGGTTTTATTATGTACCTAAGTTTCCTGCTTAGGAATTTCCCAAGTTTCTTCCAAGTAAGAAATGTCTTCTCAGGCTCCCTCATAACCAGGGACCTATTGCAACTCCTTATGTGTAGATCTTGAAACAATGGTTGCTTGAAGAGCTCCTTCCTTAGATGTCATACATTTATTTTTTTTCAAGGAGTATTCATCTTTGGGAACTTCTACATCGGGCACAGATCATCGATCACTTTTATCCATGAGTTAGTCATGTTCTTAACTCATCAAAAAGTGATCCATCAGATTTTTCATTTGGCTTTTCTTCATGTCATTTTCCTTTCGTGCCATATTTTTTGAAAGGAAAATGCATCCTTCTATATGGTCTACTTAGATGTCATTCACAGATGTTCCCTTTGACAATCCTACATAAGCCCAACCAGATGTTAGTTCAAAAATAATCAATGAATACTTCAAATTAAAATTACCTTTGTGATGATCTTTCACCATGACATCTTCCTATAAGTATCAGCATCCTGCATACTGATTTTCACATCTCCCACAGTTATTCAGTGTCAAGAGTCTCTATCTTTTTCCGACTTCCATCAAAGTCTTCACATCTTTCTGGGGGATATTTTAGTCGCATATTCTTGGACTTAGGATGTTGAATGCCTTCTACCTTTGTTTCATATTATCATGATCTCTTCCTATTTTTTCACACACTTCATTCTCAGGAGCTTCCAATCAGAGTTCCTCAATTGTACTCAACCACCTCATTCTAAATATGATGACATATTATATTAATTTCATTTAATGTGACTCATTCCTTACGACATTCTTTCATAGGAGGAGATTCCTTTCCTTTGATCATGCTTCTCAAAATACAAGTAGTGATCCTTGTTACCTGCAACCATACAACATGACTTTATAATATTAAATACAAGCATACATACCTTATTTACCTTTAGGTCATCTAGGCTTCTTTCAACAACTTCCTTAGTTGAAAGGATCTTCAACCCCTTTATTTGCTTCATATCTCATGTCATCATATCATCATCCCATGAACTCCACAAGTTCGAGTTCCTGATGAAACACTTGCTTCCTCTCTAGATCAGTGAATACTTCAATGAGTATTCCATCTCGCATATCCTTATTCAGCAAATGTTTCCCATTTAAACTGAAGTACGATGAGACTTGACGTGGATTACTTCTTCCTTTGATCTTTCAATGAGGTTACCTTCAAAGTTGATTATCAAACATCCTTCATGTTTCCTATGGTGATGTCACAAGCTCTTTTTTCTAATCATTCGTTGATGCCATGATGCATCTTATTTATTATAGCCATATCCTATAAGGTTTAGGCGCTATGACAAGAACTTTTGTGAGGGACATTATCTCAGTCGAGATCTCTTACTTCCTCTTTTCTTGAACTTCCTTTCTTCAGCTTCTTCCATGTCTTTGGTGATATGGGCTTCTTTTCTTTCTTTTAATATTGTCCCTTTAGGACAATCTTTCTTGTAAATTCCATACTCTTTACTTCCATAGCATTGAATCTCAACTATGCTCTTCCTTCTTTTCTAAGGTGTAGAATTTTCCAAACTTCCTTTCTTTCCAACAAATGATTGAGTCCGTTAAGCTTCAACATTTTTCCCTCAATTTGTCTTCTTCTATCTTGCATAGAAACCACAAGTTGTCAAATGAGGTAACTTTCTTATCCCCATGGATATTTGTTACCTTTACCATTAGTTAGTGCCATTTAGATTAACGGTGATAATATTCTTATCATCTCTCCCAGATCTTGTAGATGAGATCTTATGAAGATACCCATTCATCCTTTTCTACCTTTAATTTTTGTGTAGACCAGATCTAAGTCATGTCACCTCCTTTACCTAATCTTTAGAGATTTTTCTCATGATTTTATATACATCTCTTTTATGTCTACAATATTTCTATATGAGGGGAATTTTCATAAGAATCCCTTTTCATGAATTCAAAGGAGACATTTCCATTTATATGTTCAATGACTTCACTTTCTTCGAGGACTATATCCATCCTCCTTTTCCATGCAAGGAATTCCAATGACCCATCCAACTTATAGATCTCTTTGCAAACATGAATTCATTTTACCAAATTGATTAAAGAATGAAAGATACTTACTTTGACAAGAGAAGATGAAATATTCTTACTTCGATGATGGTTGAAGAATATGTATTTGTTTCTTCCTTAGATGATCTTATTCAACGGAAAGGAGAGGATCCTTGCTTGCTTTATAACCTTGAAAATTATGACAATGCATTCTCGCCTTCAATATACTTCGAATTTTCTTATAGTGTAGATCAAAAATTATTTTAGGGTTTCAAATTTCTCCAAGATGATGTGATATTCATCTTTAAACACCTTCGAGCTATCTTTCCTTATAGAAAACTTGATGAGGGTCATTGTGGCATTTTGATGATGACTATAGAAACAAAATCTCTTATTGTTGGAGACTGATTCTTCAATCTAGGGTTTGATTCTTCATTGTAGATCTTGATCTTTTTACTTCGATAAAATTCAACTTGCTTTGATACCCTTCTTGAAACTCGATCCTTGAATGTATCTTCGATTAGATGCCCTTCCTTTGACTTCAACACCTTAGCTCTGATTCCATGTTCAGAAATATAGGGTATTAGAATTAGTTGATTTTACTTCTTTGGTGACTTTTTGTGAATTCTTTTAATTTCATTATATTAGGATCTTCTTTACATTTGATTCTTAATGTTATTCTTCATTAAAAAGTAACCAATGCATGAACATAAATAGACAAGGGACACAGTATGTAGGCTATGAGTCAGGGACAAAATCTCTCACTCTTTGAGAGGAAACCCCGCATAAATTCTTCTTAGAGATTCCAATTGACGAATACCACGACCAAGACCCTTGACCTATTAGCCATTCCAAGACCAAGACACAAGTCCTCTTTTCTCATTTTGTTATGAAACCAATTCACAAAAAGATAGAAAAGATAGATGAACGCCTTAGAAATAAGCCTCTTTAAGGGCGCAACCTCCTTTACATTACACAAATGAACAATTATTGGATGATTCAAATGCAAAAACCTCCTTTATATATATAGGATTCTACGGGGTCACAATATAACCAAGCCGGCCTAACAATAATAATATAAAGGCACAAAAATAACAATAGAGGGATTCTATGAGGCACAATAATAACAATATGGGGACAGTAGGGGCACAATAATAACAATAAGGGATACAACGACAATAGTAATGGGGGATCACTAATATTATAAGGACCTAACATGCCCCTCTCCTTCAAAAAAGTGTTGTCCTCAACACTTGAGTAGTTTTGGATGCTTCTGTATAAAATTCTCATCCTCCCATGTGGAATCTTCAACGGGTAAGTTCTTCCACTTGATGAGATACTCTGAAATTGATCTATTTCGTAGCTGTCGAGTTATTGTTTCTTTGACTTCTTCAAGTTCCAATATGATTTTTCCTTCCTCATCAAGTTCTGGAAATATTGCCTGAACTGGAAGCTTGTCATCTATAAACTTCTTTAAGCATGAAACATGGAAAATTGTGTGCACTCAAGAAGTTGCAGGAAGCTCCAATTTTTATGCCATAGTACCTATCTTTTGCAACACCTTGTACGGACCATAATATTTTGGTGATAATATTTTATCCTTATTAGCTTGCTTGAGGGACATTTGTTTATATGGTTGTAGTCGTAGGAATACCCAATCACCTACATCAAAAATTCTTTTGTTACGATGTTGATATGCCTGCTGTTTCATTCTATTATGTGCCAAGGTGAGGTTTTCCTTTAAGAGTTGGAGAACTTGTTGTTGATGCTCGATGTGATCTTCCACTACTTGAACCTTATAATTTTCTCTTAAATATGATGTGATGGATGGTGGATGATATCCATAAAGTGCCATAATTGGGTTCATTTTTGTTGCAGTATGGAAGGAAGTGTTATACCACCATTCAGCCAGAGGCAACCATTTGACCCATTGTGTTTGTTTATCATATACAAAGCAACGAAGATATCCTTCCAAACATTTTTTTACTATCTTAGTTTGCCCATCAAATTGAGGATGATAAGATGAGCTATGAGCTAACTGAGTACCAAGACAAGAAAATAATTCTGTCCAAAAATTTCCAGTGAAAATGGGATCTCTGGCACTTACAATAATCTTTGGGTTTCCATGTAGCTTTTGAATTGTTTCCATAAATGCAGTAGAAACTGTACTTGCTTTAAATGGATGAGATAATGCACAAAAGTGTGCATACTTCGTAAGTCTGTCCACTACCACCATGATAACACTCTTTCCTTCGGACTTGGGTAAACCTATGATAAAATCCATTGAAAACTTGTCCCAACATTGGCTTGGAATGGATAAAGGTTGTAATAGTCTTGGAGTCTTAATTGTTTCAACTTTATTTTGTTGGCAAACCAGACATTCTGCCACAAACTTTTGAATATCCGATTTAAGGCCATCCCAAAAAAAATCCTTCTTAACCCTTGGTACGTTTTTAGAAATCCTAAGTGCCCTCCTAAGGGAGAGGTGTGAAATTCCCTAAGAATATTTTGTTTGAGCTGGGAATTATTACATAGTTATACCCGATCCTTATACCATAACAAATCATTTTTCCAGATAAATATATAAGATGTACTGGGATCCTATTGTATCTTTTAAATGAATGCCCACACTTCCTCATCATTCTTCCATTCATCCCTTGTTTCATTTATCCAATTTGGTTGGATAATAGAAATAGCGCAAATAAATGCTTCCACATCCTCATCCTTTCTTGAGAGTGCATCTGCCACAACATTTTTCTTCCCTTTTTTGTAGATGATTTCAAAGTCATAACCCAACATCTTTGTGAACCACTTTTTTTACAGCTCTCTCAAGGATAATCTTTGTTCTAAAAAGTATTTAAGAACTATCATGATCTATTTTTACCTTGAAGTGTCTTCCCATTAGGTAGGGTCGCCATTTCTTAAGTGCATGTAGTATTGCCAACATTTTCTTCTCATAAATAGATTTGTGTAAATACTTTCCTTTAATTGGACAGCTTTCGAAAGAAATGGGTCTTTCTTCTTACATTAATACAGCACCGATTCCATTTCCTGAGGCATCACATTCCACAATAAAGGTTTTTGTGAAGTCTGGTGTAGCTAAGACTGGTGCTTGGCATATTGCCTCTTTAAGATGTTCAAAAGCCTTTGTTGCTTCTAGAGTCCATGAAATGCATCTTTCTTCAATAATGTTGTTAGAGGTGTTTCTATTCTCTCATAATTCTTAACAAACTTGCGATAATACCCTATCCTTGTAGATGCTTTATGGATGTGGGGATTTGTCATTCCTTAATGGTTTTAATTTTGCTATGGTTTACTTTAACACCTTCGTGAGATACAATATGACCCAGATATTCCACCTCTTGTACTCCAAAGAAATATTTGGAGATTTTTGCATATAATTGTTTCTCCTCCAATAGTTTGAGCACCATGTCAACATTTTGGACATGATCCTTCCAAGACTTGTTGTAGATTAGTATACCATCAAAAAATACTAACACAAATTTTATAAGGAATGGTTTGAAAATGAAATTCATCAAACCTTGAAATGTAGAAGGTGCATTAGTAAGTCCAAAAGGCATGACCAAAAATTCATAATGACCCTCATGAGTTCTAAATGTTTTTTTTTTTAATGTCTTCAGCGTTCATTCTGATTTGATGATACCCTGAACGAAAATCCAACTTGGTGAAGTAAACTGATCCATGCAATTCATCCAATAATTCATCAACGATAGGAATGGGAAATTTATCTTTAATAGTGAACTTGTTAAGCTCCCTATAACCTAGACACATGCACCATTATCCATCCTTCTTGTGAACTAATACTACTGGAGCAGAGAAAGAACTTTGACTAGGTTGAATTATATCAGCCTCTAGCATTTCTGCCACCATACGTTCAATTTCATTATTTTGGGCATAGGGATATCTATATGGCCTGATGTTTGGAGGAACACTTCTTGGAATCAAATGAATAGCATGATCATGATCACAAATAGGTGGGAGACCTTTGGGAGTCTCAAATACCTTGGAATGATTTTCTAAGAATTTTTGGAGATATGGACAAATAAATGATTTCGATGTGGGAACCTCTAGTGAATATAATTGTGCAATTACACCTTGTTGTTCCTTATTTAGAAGCTTTGTCATACCATTAGAGCTAATTAACTTTCTCGGTTTCCCTAAAATACCCCTTAATTCAACTTCCTTTCCTTCCGTAGAAAATTTCATGAAAAGTTCTTGAAAATTAAAAGCTATTGTACCCAAGGATTGTAGCCATTGGACTCCTAGTACAACATGAGCACCACCCATTAGAATGGAAATCATTGGGATATTCAAGACATATTCTCCCATGGATAACTTGATATTATGGCACTTTCCAAAGCAATTTATGGTTTCTCCACTTGCAACCATCACTTGACACTCCAGTGCTAGATATAGGAATCAATTCAATTCCTTTTCTATCTTACAATGAATAGAATTATGGGTACTTCCCGAATCAATCAACACTATTACCTTTTTCTTCTTGATATGTCCTTCTATCTTGATAGTTTGAGGAGTGGTAATTCCAGCTAATGCATTACAATATATGGTCGGATTCATTTCTTCTTTATATAGGGTTTGTTCCTAGAGTATATCCTCTTCTTTTGACATTTCTTGTTCCTTTTCTTCCTCCTCTTCACAATCTATGTAGAATAATTTCTTCTCAGCACACTTATGACCTTTAGTGTATTTGCTATCACAATTGTAACAAAGCCTTTTGCTCTTTTTTCTTCCAATTGTTGTGGTGTCAACCTTATAGGTTGTGGAAGACTAGGGGCAACAACATTTCCATCTTTATAGTTGTGAGTGGTAGGCTTCCTGGTTGCCATAATTTTTCTTTCCATTTTTCTTGATAACCTGAATGCCTTCTCCAACGAATCAGGTTCCCAAAGGCGAACCTCATGTTGGATATTATCCTTTAAAGTCCCTATGAAAACATCAATCCTTTGATCCTCTGGAATATCTTTTACCCTTATGTTTAATTTTTGGAAGTCCTCAATGTGCTCCATCATTGAACCCTTTTGTGTGATATTTATCAATTGGCTAAAAAAGTGTTGCTTTTTGTATCCTCATAATGTGCTATCATTTCTTCCATAAAAATTGCCCAAGTGACAATTTGTTTACGAGACCAAAGCCATTGATACCATACAAATAGATTTGGTTCCAAATATAAAGTTGCAATACGTACCTTTTGTGTGTTTTTCACATTATGGAGATCGAAAAATTGCTCCATTTGTAGTATCCATGTTTCGGGATCCATGCCATCAAACTTCCTCATATCTATTTTTGGAACATGGTGGGTCTTCAATCCAACATTAGAGTTTATGAAATCATGATTAACATTTATTTTGTTCTCATCACGAGTTTCCTATACTACCTTTTCACCATTAGTGACCATTTCTTGTAGCAACTTATTCAAATTTATCTTCATTTTTTCCATCTTATTGTCCATGCCATTCATCTTAGCATCCATGCCATCCATCTTAGTTTCCACGTCGTCCACTTAGTTTCCACGCCATCCATCTTAGCTTCCAAGTCATTAATATTAGCTTCTACACCTTTCTTTAAACCATCCATCTTAGCTTCTACATCTTTCTTTAAAACATCCATCTTATTTTCTGTTACTTTTTGTGAGAGTGAAAATTGTTGCACTTGGTTTCGTAATATTGATATATCATGTTGCATTTCTTCCTCTTCTTCATGAGTCATGCTAGAGCTTTCAGGTTGCTTACTAGGTGTTTCCATTTCTTTCTTCGGGGCAACAATTACTGATAATAAGGCTTCACTATGCCCTTTTGAATTCCTTCAAACTAATTTTCCAAACCAAGCTTATGCAAAAATTTAAAGAATACATACATTTTTTCACTTGTAGGAGCTCGATATTGAATCTGATGTACCTCTGTAATTTTGGATTTCCAAGTTCTGAAATTGTGACTTGCAGTAGCCATCTGTGTCCTCTTTCCAATGTCACCAGTCTTATCAAAATTGGATTCTCCAAGGAAGAGTTATTCCAATTCTCCCACGGTAACCTGATTATAGACTAGTGCAGTAGAGCGAACTTGTACGATGTGCCACGTGTCACTTTTTCTACCTTAGTACCTGAAACTGATACACCGAACACTATAGGAAGTGCTCTTTCTGAAACTTCTTAAGAAATTTCAATTTGATGCTCAGAAAAAAATTTATGATGATTTCCCCCAGGTCACCTGTTTGGAATGTAATTCGGGAGTCTGCAAAATCTCTAACTTCCTTAGATCATATCTCCAAAAATATTGCGAGACAGATCTGAAATTCTGACCCGAGGTTCAGCACGATTTCGTCCCAAAGGGGATTTTTCTTTTTCTTCTGAAACGTCACAGAAAACAATTTATAGTGAAAATTCCAGGATGGCGTGTTTGGAGCAACAAAACCCTAGAATCCAAAGCTTTCATACCAAATGTTATGAAACCATCTCACAAAAAAATAGAAAAGATAGATGAATGCCTTAGAAATAAGCCTCTTCGAGGGGGCAACCTCCTTTACATTACACAAATGAACAATTCTTGGATGATTCAAATGAAAAAAACTCCTTTCTATATATAGGAGTCTACGAGGTCACAATATAACCAAGTCGACCTAACAATAATAATATAAAGGCACAAAAATAACAATAGAGGGATTCTATGGGGCGCAATAATAACAATATGGGGACAATAGGGGCACAATAATAATAATAATGAGGGATACAACAAAAATAGTAATGGGGGGATCACCAATATTATAGGGACCTAAAACATTTCAACTTTCTCATCATTATCGAGATCTTCATTATTTCCTTTCATCACTGCCTTGACACCGAGATCTTCTTCACTTCCTTCTAGTCATTGTGCTTTGGTTACCCAAATTCAGAGGGATCTAAATTCCCTCGACTATAATGTCATGTGAACTTCCTTGATGTATCTATCCACCCAAAACAGAGATCTAAATTTTACGAGATGACTTTAGTAAGGGTCTGAATTTATCATTGTTACATCCATCAAAAAATCTCAAAAGTATCCAAATTCATTTATGTTCCATCTATCCAAAATCTCAAAGAGAGAGACATATGAGCTTCATTATCTTGTTACTCATCTGATACCAGAGAGAGATCTGCAAAGTTCGCACTGTTGTTCATCACCAAAACTTCAGAGAATCTGAAATTTTTCCTTCTATTACCCATATGAAATAACTGAACTTCTGATTGTAATAGTTATGAGAATTTCTCAGAGACGGATCTGAATTTGTGTGTCATAATGCGAAGAGCCTAGTTGTGTATATATAGTAGTTCATCCATGTATTAAGCCGACTTTAGCATCTGAATAGGTGATACATTTGGGTGAGCCGACATAAGTTATTTTCTTCATATTGTAGGCTGACATCAATTCAAGAGGATTGTGCTTGTCATTTGGAGAGATTTTTAGACAGTAGATTGACTTCTATACGTTTTACTTATGATCAAGAAGAGTTCTTCATACATGACTTTGATTCTTTGACCTTAATGACAAATACTAAGCAAAATAGGTATCCCATAAAAAAAGGACAAAATGATCATAGAGGGAGAAATTGGTCATTGAATTCGGTTGAGAGTTTACAAGCATAAATCATAGTTAGGGTAAATTGAAATTTTAGTTCACATAAGTTAAGGCGAGGCCACAATGAAGTGTGGTTCTACCATAGCACTAGGTTCCACATCGAATTCCTAGCAGAAAACCAAAGTGGTTTTGATTGAGGGTGGATTCTGGATTTGGACCCCCCTCCTTTGTTAACTTGCAACAGACCAAGGGAGCCTCAGGATGAACCTGGGAACTGGATCGAGTAGTATTTGTGATTACACCATTGAAAGAAGGCTAGTTGACACAAAGTTCTATCCGATAGAGGTGGGAAGTATTTTCAGTCGATGGCCCCAACAAACAGAAATATCCATGTTAGTTATCATCACCATCATCACCACATTGTGAAATGGCATCAATTAAAAAGCACCAATGAGCGGTGGGGGGACCAGTTCGTTAATGAGATCTATAGATAAAAATATTCCCAACAGTTGTTGATTTTGTCTTTGTCGAACAATGAAGGTTCAGAGATATTGGCGGTAGATAAAGGAAAAGATCCAATGTGCAAATCACAAAGTAACCATCAAGGAGAAAGATATATTTTAGGAAAACCAAGGGGGGATGGAATTTGAAATTTTGGTTTTGGACTCCATTGTAGATCTCAAGCAAGAAGTCCACAATGGGAATGTTTTCCACCAAAATCTATGTTTTCATGTTTGGAAAAATAATATTTTTTTGCTAGGCTAGTTTATTAGACTTATAGCTACAATTTTTTCAGTCCTATGGGAAAAATTCTAAATAAACTAGCCTTTAATATGGGAAAATTGTAGTTACAAATTTTTATAAAGGAAAAACAATTTCTATTAGACATTATAGCTACATTATTAGACTCTTCATAGCTTTAGGAATTTCTAAATATGTATCATTAAATTCCATTTTTTATTTACATTAACTCATTGTATGGTGTAGTCATAGATTTCTTTTAATACAATAAAGACTTGTCTCTATTTTTATTTTTTTTAAGACCTATCAAGGATAAGATTTCTGTGAGATTCGTGCTAACTCATGCAACAATGACATCAATTTATTTTCCCTTCCATTTGGCTTCATTATCCAACAATTTAATTAACTAACCAAATCATAGATCTAAATATATATAGCTTCACATAATCATCCTATTTTGCCTACATTGGGACCCTAAAATAACTTTTCCCTAGTTTTTCGATGCATTTCATGGCAAACAAGTGGATGTGTAAGTCAAATATTTCTCCTTGTATTTTAAACAAACAAAATATTACTAGTATAGCATGATAAGATCACTTTGGTGTCATGTTTCCTTTATGGATAATGGCTTAATGGTGAACAAATATATATCATAATTGGATCACAAGCACCTCTTTTTTGTAGAAATCAAGATTGAGATAGGAGCCCAGATTTCTCATGAGATAACCTATTAGAATTATTTCTACACCTCTTCATATAACAATGAAGAATTATCTGCAAAGTGGTTTCAACTATGGTATGGTGCACCAATATATTGAGGTCTTTTGTTAATTCAAGTTGCAAATATCCAATTATGATCATCAATACATTCTTATTATCAAGTTTAATTCTAGATTATTACCTCAGTTACATAATGAAATCACCCTAGTCCATAGTACACACATTTCCTTTCCAAAATTCTCTTGCCACTAGAGAAGTGGTTAGCCCTGTTTTGACTTTTTTTCTATCATTAATAGCTTATATTTCAATTTTCACAAAAAAATGCTCTCGCAATACAATAAATTGTTGTGCATGTCACCACATGCACTTAGCTATAACCATATTCTCTAATCTAGTGACATCTACCACACCTCACAAGGATGTGATTGATGTGGAGAATCCCATTAAAGTCGATTTTCATCTAGTACTTAGGACTCGTACTTCAACTCCTTAGGCCATGCAATAATCTTTACTTACAATTATCCCATCATAAATCGTGTGCTTTAGCTCACTATGGATAATGATATTAAAAAAAATGGCGTTAGCTACCTTTGACAAGGTGTTATATGTTTTATTTACTCCCCAATATTTCCCATACCATATCAATTTGGTAAAAAAATCATTCAGTCCTTATTAGTGTTGTGGCAATGTTTTGTCACTTTTGTTATTGGCCCTCATTTTTGCAACACGATTCTATGAAAAGTAACCCATATTGATTATGGTGCCTTGATTTTCAGTATTCATTAAAATTTTGCATGATTCTCCAAGTGTGACTCTCACACTTACTTTTACACACTAGCTAAATATGGAAAATTGTTTATCTTTGACACCTCAACTCTCCCCTCTCTCTAGTAATGATGTTGTTTTGTAGGTGGCTCTCCATAAGTGCCTATAAATTTGCATTTTTCCTCAAGCTTTATATGATCCTCTCATACTACACCCAATACCATTTCCTTCTATATTGCACACCATATAGGTAAAACATATACCATCTTGTCATCACTGTAAGCTCATACTTAAAGTTAGAGAAAGCAAGAAGGAAGAGATCGAAAAACCAAAAGACCAATACACACTCCAACTACAAAAATATGATACCATGATGGATAAATTTCAAATACTAAGACTTGCAAATTCTCATGTTTGGAAAAAGGTAGATAAGATGCAAAAATATTTGGAATGTCTTTCCTTATAGCACTGACAATTGATGACCTAGATACTTTCCCTTGTTTCCCTAAATGAATACTCATTTTCCAATCAATCTAGAGCCTCTATAAATATGGGAGGATAGTGGGGACTTTAACCACTTAAACCAAGATGAAATGATATAGAAATGGAGAGAAAATTAAGTGGAGAATAATAATTATAAAATTTTTTAGAGATTGGTTAATGGTTAGTCATTATTAAATAGTTAGCTATGGTATATATTAAAATGAAAAGGGAGACAATCAAATGTAGTGTTCCTATATATATAGATATATAAAAAAAGGTGATTTTATGTAAAGAATGAACTATTAATAAATAAAAAATGATTCTATTATTTTTTATCCTCTAGGTTGTTTAGTTCCATATCATATTATCTAGGCATCATTTGGATTCTAGCATTTAGTTCTACTGCAAATTCTTTCAAATCCTCTCACCTTGACACTATCATTCCATCTAGTATATCCAAGTGTTCCACATATAATCTGCAATGATTAACAAAGAATTTAGAATATTCCTCCCAATGGACCTAAGTATACTTCAAACATTGATGTCCTCCATGTAGTTATCTACATAAAGCATGGAATCTACCCCCAAAAAGGACATGATTTTATTATTCAAATGAAATTGTTATTAAAATGAATTTATCACAACTATGAAGTGTAGAAATTTGTCTAAGAGAATCAAATCATATTCTTAATACTCAACCAAAACCTTGAACACCCTCTTTGGTAAACATGCCTAGAACCAATATTTAATAGAGCAAGGAACTTCACATTACTTGAAGAAACTATAACCATTATTCATAATTAAAATAGACACCAAAAATTTTAGGGAACTAGAAATTGGTTTTTATTGTGCAAGATTACTTGGAACCAAGGATGATCTTATATTATACTCCCTTGATAGGAAAATATCAACGTTTTATTCATACAATGGATGGTAAGAGCCCAATTAAAATCAACCAAGTTCTATTTCCTAGATCCATGTTGCATCTTCTAACCATTTCCTTTCCATTAAACCAAGTCAATTAATTGTATTCATTCCTTGTGGTTCTCTTGGTAATTGTTTCCTCTACAATAATTACAGCCTCATCCATTTCCTTCTCTAAAATTTATTCTTTCTAGTCTACAACATATTCTCTTCATGTCTCATCTTTAGTATTATCATGGTACTCATACAAATTAAAAAGATTAAATACTGGTGAAGTCTCGTACATTATACTTTTATATGACCCTTCTAGGAATATTCCCTTCCTAAGTGTGACATGACTAGTGTGGAGTAGGAAAATCCCCTCTACAGGCAAAGACGATCCCTCTAGCCCAAGAGAGTGGGTCTAGCCACAAACAAGACAATCTAATGTAATTTTCTTTAGATTAGAATTGAATAAGAGGGCCTACCTCTTATAGCGCTAATCCACTTGATGTTGATCTTGCCTCTTTGCTCCAAATTCCTTTCATTCCTTTCATTTAAATACCTGAAACAAACATGCAAGAGACAACAACAAACATGATAGCATAAAATCGAATTCAATCTACTTAAAAGGTCAAGGAGTTTTAAACTATCAAATGTAATATTACACACAATATAGGAAATAAACAATTAGTTGTATTAATAAAACTTCAAAGAGAAATACAATCGAAGCCTTGACGTTGGAGATCTCCCTTTCGGTGTCCAAGTTCGGCTACACGCCTTTTCAGCACTCTTTTCCTTCCCTTGCTTGACATGAAATGGCTTCAAAGCTCTAACTTTCTCTCCTCATGCTTGAGCTACCAAAGGCTAGTCTTTTGTTATCTAAGACTAATCTTCTTCTATCAAAAGCTAAAGATTTCATAATTTTGCAACTTCATTATGTGTTGCATTGTGTGTATTGTAACCAAAAGGGGTAAGAGGAAGTGGTTTATATAGGGAGAGGGGGGTAAGAATGAGGCCCACTCAAGGGGGGAAGAAGGTATTATCTCCTTGGGAAGGTCCACTTTTAAGGGGGAAAGAACCTTATATGGAGTTCTTGGCCCTTATCCAACCAAACAAACATCTAGCGCATCGCCACTAGAAGTTTCTAAATGTGAAACTCCATTTCCTTTTATAAAAACTTTCCAAAAGTAGGCCAGAACAAGTATTGGGCTAACAGTAGCATTGATCGGTGTGGGTCACAGTGTAAAATTTCACCATCGGTGCAAGTGAAACACTGGGAAAGAGCGTTGATCTTAAAAACTAGGTTTTAAGAAGGATTCTCTGGAAATGTTCTTAAGGGAGTGGGGACTTTTTTTCTTCAAACTTCAAGGGATGCAAGAGCATAGGTTTCATGGTGAAAGTATAACATAGTAGTCACTACTAGGGTTCTCTGGGATCAGGAACAGGAAGTGACAAGAGAGTGACAAATTATTGTGTAACACTAGGTTCCCTTAGATGAACTTCTTCTCACTTCTATTTTCATTATACATTACACTATTCTACTGCAATTTTTCTATCACCCATCCATGCACTTACTTCATGAACTATGTAAAAAAATTATCAACAACACTCTCACTCTTGTATCTATAAACTACAACAAATTTTTCACCCTCATAGTTGATCTTCCATATGTGATTAGAAAAGGACTCTTAATGTAGACATTTCCATTTAATTATTGTAATAGAATTTGTATTATGCTTAGTCCATAACACATTCTCCATGCTTCTCTCTAAACAAGCATATCCAAAAATTACCTAAACTCCTATTAAATTTTGTTTGCCCTTTAGTATGAGGATTATGTGCAAAACTAAAATCTTGTTCGCGCATTGTTTCACTGTTTCACAAGCTCTTCCCAAAATGGCCCAAAAACGTATTGCCCCTACCTAAAGTACTAATATTCCTAGGAAATCCATGCAATCTAATAATGTCCTTAAAAATAAAACAAGCATGTTTGTAGTATCATTGTCCTTCTTACCTATAATGGAATATGCCATTTATAAATTTATTTACAACAACAAACATGAAGTTTGCCCCCTTTGTCTAATGTAAAGGAGGTTGCCCCCTCGAAGAGGCTAAATTCTAAGGCGTTGATCTCTCTTTTCTATCTTTTTGTGAGCTGGTTTCATAACATTTGGTATCAGAGCTTTGGATTCTAGGGTTTCGCTGCTCCAAATAGGTCATCGTGGTATTTTTTGCTATAACTCTTTTTCTGTGAGTTTCAGAAGCGAAAAAAAAAAAAAAAAAAAAAAAAAAAAAAAAAACCCATTTGAGACAAAATCACATTGAACTCGGTCTGAAATTCAGATCTTTTCACGATAAATTTGCGGAGATATGATCTAGGAAGTTGGTCTTTTTGCAGACTCCTAAATAACTTCCAAACAGGTGAACTGGGGAAATCATCATAACTTCTCTCTGAATATCAGATTCAATTTTGTAAGAAAGCTAAAGAAAGAGACGGATTTTAGTTTCTTGTATATATTTTCAGAGCCAAAGGTTGAACAGGTGACACGTGCCATTCGTACAAGTTGCTCTACTGAACTAGTCTATAATCAGGTCACTGTGGAAGATTTGGCATAACTCTTCCTTGGAGAATCCAATTTGGATCAGACTGGTGGCATTGGAAAGAGGACACAGAGGGCTACCGCAGGTCAGAATTTCAGAACTTAAAGATCCAAAAGTACAGAGTTACAGTCGTTTCAAGATCGAGCTCCTAAAATCTAGAAAAAGCAAGATGAGGAAGTTTGATGGCAAGGACCTGGTAAATTGGATACTTCAGATGGAGCAATATTTTGATCTACGTGGTGTACCACCAAAAGGTATGTATTTCATCTTCATATTTAGAACCAGATCAATGTTTATGGTATGAAGGGCTTTGTTCTCGTAAACAACTTGTTATGTGGTCAATTTTCACGGAGGAAATGATGGCACATTATGAGGATACAAAGAGCAACACCACAACAATTGGAAAGAGTAAAAGGGCTTTGTTACATAATGGAAAGTAAAATTATGGCACAAGGAAGTCTCCTCACCACTGTAAAGATGGAAGTGTTGTTTCTCCTAGCCTTCCACAACCTACAAGGGTTACACCACAACAATTGGAAGAAAAAAGAGAAAAAGGGCTTTGTTACAATTGTGATTGCAAATGCACTAAAGGTCATAAGTGTGCTGATAAGAAACTATTTTACATAGAGTATGCAGAGGAGGAAGAAAAGGATCAAGAAACATCAAAAGAAGAGCATATACACCAGGACCCAGCCCTAGAGAAAGAAGAAATGAATCAGACCATATCTTGTAAAGCATTGGCAAGAATTACCACTCCTCAAACTCTCAAGATAAAGGACATATCAAGAAGAAAAAGGTGCAAGAAGTGAAAGATCACATTGAGAAAGAAGAAATGAATCCAACCATATCTTGTAATTCATTTATCGGAATTACCACTACTCAAACTATCAAGATAGAAGGGCATATCAAGAAGAAAAATGTTCAAGAAGTGAAAGATCACATCGAGCATCAAGAAATGAATCCGACCATATCTTTTAAAGGATTGGAAGAAATTACCATTCCTCAAACTCTAAAGATAGAAGGACATATCAAGAAGAAAAAGGTTCAAGCAATGAAAGATCACATCGAGCATCAACAACAAGTTCTCCAACTTTTAAAGGATAACGCCACTTTGGTGCAAAATCGAATGAAACAACAGGTAGATCAACATCGTAGTGAAAAATGTTTTGATTTAGGTGATTGGGTATTTTTACTGCTACATCTCAAGCAAGCTATGTATGAGAAGGAAATGTTGGCAATACTACATGCACTTAAAAAATGGTGACCTTACCGAATGGGAAGACTCTTCAAGGATGAGGACGTGGAAGCATTGTTTTGTGCTATTTCTATTATCCAACCAGATTGGATAAATGAAGCAAGGGATGAATGGAAGAAGGACGAAGAAGTATGGCCACTTATTCAAAAGTTGCAAAATATCCCAATTCAAACAATATTGTTAAAAATTGAAGAGGAAGGAAAAATCATATTGGAACCTGCAGCAGTCACAAAAACAAGAACCTGACAGCTACGAAATCGATCAATTTCAGAGTATATCATCAAGTGGAAGAACTTACCCGCTGAGGATTCCACATGGGAGGAAAAGAATTTTATACAAAAGGATCAAGAACTACTCAAGCGTTGAGGACAACGCTTTTTGAAGGAGAGGGGCATGTTAGGCCCCTATACTACTAGTGTAACCCCTTATTATTATTAGTACAACCCCCTTGTTATGTTGATGTACCCATGTAGTGCCCATATTGTTACTATTGTGCCCCATAGAAGCCCACTATTGTTATTATTGTGCCCTTACATTATTATTGTTATGTCGGCTCTGATTATGTTATGAGCCCTTAGACTCCTATATATAGAAACGAGGTCTTTTCATTTGTATCATCCAAGAATTGTTCATTTATGTAATGTAAAGGAGGTTGCCCCCTCGAAGAGGCTGAATTCTAAGGCGTTGATATATCTTTTCTATCTTTCTTGAGCTAATTTCATAACAATCTGCCCCTGAATCGATTGCACCGCCCATTCGATTTCAACAGTCCATCGCTGCTTCAGAATGAGCATGAAGACGAAATCTGCATTCCACGGAAAAGGGAACCGAAATAACAAGGGAGCTTCCCAAGATGGACGAAGCCGAGAAGGGGCTAAGCATGGAGGGCTATCGTTGCACCATCTCTTTGATCCCGTTACGCCTGACAATATAAAAATGACAGCCCATTGTAGTCACCAAAGCGCACGACGGATCCACCAGCGATGCGAATAACTCGATCTGCCAACCGCTCCACCTGACAAATACGTTCCGTTGCATAATGGCAGCATCTCATCTCTTCTTTCTGCCTTTGCCTCTGTGGGCATCGATGCAAAAGGAGCTGTGGCCCTTTTAAGATAAATCTTATGATTTTCTTAAACCCCCATACTTGACTTTGGGCAGAGATCTTATCATCTTGGAGCGGCGAGACAGAATACTACTCACAAATTTTGGATCAGATCTGGAGCTGTTGCTATAAACATTGATATTAATATTAATAGGGCCAAAGGGTATGGAGAATTCCACAAAAAGGGCCAGCAATCCATTGATAAAATGCAATGTAGGGAGAACATACTCATTTAATCCGTCCATCACAAGGAGGGCCTCCAAGACACGAGTCCCCGTTGCCAAATCAAAGAAACCCACAGCAATCCACAACACAAATCCTGCACCCATGCAAAGCGCATAGTGTGGGCAGAACCCACTGTGTAAATCTGGTTGAGCAGCTTTACCCCGAGGTGGATCTCTTTGACTGAAACACAGATTCACGAATAAATCAGTCAAAGAGTATTGGCATTGGCAAGTTAAGGATCGCGCCAAACTAGCTCCCTCTCTCCAAATATTACTGTGCCACCTTCCTTAACACCAAGTTCTCTGAGAGCTCGATCAACTCCACAGGCCTCAACACATCACGGAAAATGACCCATCCGGTTGTAATAAAGGAAAACATCCGCCCATTCCAATCTACAAAATCATACTAAACATGTCTAAAAAAAATTGGCAACATTCGTACGCCAAACTATTCTGCAGCCAATTCATCCGCCAAACTATGCTGCGTCCAGGTGAAAACACCCTCAGTAGCACTCCTACTAAACTTTCTGCCTTGGAATCACAGATATTTCTGCATTCCAGAAGTCAATATTCTCGGAGCGTCTCGCTGAATGTTATATGGAAATTGTAACCAATTCCATGTATTTCTGCGTTACCCGGATCCAGGAGATCCACACGCCAGGATGTAAGATTCATCCACCCGATTATCTGTAGAATCAAACCTACGCGTCTTCGCTGCCACCGCCTTACAGTTCTCTCAAACAGATATGATGGACAAAACTACACTCTTTATTTTCCCTCAGCCCAGGAGGGGCCAGGCCCTCACAGGCTTTGATACCAAGATAAAAATCACACACCAATATATTTTCTATTAATTGAGGAAATTACACACATATTTATACAATCAAGAGTCTCAAGATAGGAATGTTATCTTAGACGTACAGTAGTGTGGTTGAGAGATTCTCTCAACCACACACTAAACTAGGAGAAACTATATTCTAGCTTATTCCTATTATGTAGGAACAAACTCCTCAATTAGGAAATTACAACCATAGACAAGTAGGAATTAATTATTTCCAACTCTTAGAAACATATGTGTTATAAAAAATAATTGAGACAGTTGAGATGTGTATATTACACTACTCGAATTTTCATTTAAAAAAAAATCTCAACCATTCAATCAAAATCAATTTTGAAATATTAAAAAAGTCTCCCTTTAAACTTTGTTGTGCCATTTTCAATGAGAAGATATCATGCGCTGGTTCTGTGGAAGTATTATAGGACTACGTCTAGTATTAATGCATATTTTTATTGGAAGTAATGTTTCCATGTGTGCATATTTGTATTGGAAGTAATGCTTCCATGTGTTGTTGTGAGTTGTCATTGTGAGTTCCCCAGTTGTAGTCGTGATATAAATATGTCAAAGTCAGTTTTTTATGTCCTATATATGTGATTGTTGTGATCAATAAATATATCAAAGTGTGTTTTGGTGTTGTGTGTAATTGCTCTCTGATGTCTCTATTTTTTTCTAACACGGTACCAACGTTGGTTTAGCCATGACTCTCTCACGAGAGGGGTTGAGATCATGCAATTTTAGCCATGATACTCCTTTGTACATAGATTAGTTTAATAGAGTGTGTCATCTATTGTTTGTGTGAATATTTGATTTGTGTGTGGATTGTGGAAAGTTGTATGCAAAGGAGAATTATGAAGATCCATTGTTGTTGATGTTGTGTGAAGTTCCATTGTGGACAAATATTTGTAAAAGAAGAGGACTTATGCTTGTGAAGAAGCTAGATCAACATAGATTTGGTTTGATATAGTGTGGATATACAATTGAGAGCAATGTCTAAATGTTTAAATGGTGGTTCTCGAGATTATCAAATGGTGCAAGATGTACAACCACGGCATGCGGGTGGAGTGTTGCCGTTTCTCATTCTAGATATGAACTAATAAAATATTGTGGTATTGTTTATCCAGAGATCGAGATCCAAACACTACAAATCTGATGAAAAATACCAATATGAAAAGTTATTATTATTATATATGATTTGATCTGCACAGATTAATAAGCATCCATTGAGTTTGTCTCTCTACATTTTGGTGGTTGGTGTTTGTGTTTTTATTGGTTATAAAAAGGGTTGGTCGTTCTTAAACTGGAAGCACCGGTGTCTGAAACATCAATTCTTGTGTGTTTTTATTGGTTATAAAAATGGTTGGTGGTTCTTAAACTAGAAGCCCCAGTGTCTGAAACATCAATTCTTGTGTCTTAATAAGGACAAGTTGTTTGATAAACTTTTGAACACATTCATTATCCTGACCTCCATCCTAGTAACTAATGGATAGCCGAAAGCGAAATATCAGATTGATTGTGGTTGGTCCATAATATGGTTCATTACTTGATGGCTCTTATTGCGGAAGCCCCAATGAGCCGAGGCATCAATATTGTTGATATTGTAAAGTTCACCAACAATGGTCAGAGATAGTTACGATTTAAATCGAGGTCAAGTGATAGCTCGAAGATGTGGTGGTGAAAGAGCGTTGTTTGCAAGATTCCAGAGTGGATGTGAGCGTTGATTAAGACTAGTTAGATAAATATTATCCTTGTTGTTGTAATATGTGTTCAATGTTTTTCATGTAAGCATTAAGGGGGGGCTATTGGATGTAATGCTTCCATGTGTTGTTGTGAGTTGTCATTGTGATTTCCCGAGTTGTGGTCGTGATCTAAATATGTCAAAGCCGGTGTTTTATGTCCTATTTATGTGTAACTATTTTGATCAATAAAGATATCTAAGTGTGTTTTGGAGTTGTGTGTAATTGCTCTCTGATCCTCTATTTTTTTCTTAAAATCTGCAACAAAGATATAACACATCACTGATAGATCCATGAAGCAACATGGATCCTTAAATAAATGTTGGACAACATACAATTACTTTTAGATTTGCCAATTGTTAGATTGCATACTCATCTCTATCATGTTAATTAAGTTTTCTATTTTACTTGATTTATTCATCTTGACCTACTTTTATCATATGTCTCTTATTATTCAAAAAAAAATCAATTTGATTTTACATCATCCAACAATATCAAAAGTTTGCAATTCATTTTTCAATTTGAATACCAGCCCACTTGATACAAGTATCAAATTCTAAAATATAATTAAAAATATTATAGAACACTCCATGATCCCCTCCATTCATTTCATTCCACTCTCTCCATCTATCTATTTCATTCCCCATATGCTAAATTCATTAGTTTTATTCCACTCGTCCATCCATCCATCCTTTTCTTTCCCTATTCCCCATCCTTCAAATTCATTAGTTACATTCCACTTTGTCTATCCATCCTTCCCTTTCATCACCCATCCACTTGATTCCCTATTTCAATTCTAGAAAACTTGTAAAAGATTTGAAAGATGAAACACAGAAGTGTTATGCAAGTCATAATTCCTATCTATCCTATCCAGTGTTTTGTTTAAGATTATTGTCATGTTATAATGTATGTAGGATATTCTTTGCCCTTGCTAAGGGCACTTGGAATTGCAACCACAACATTATTCCTTTGTTTAAAAATCCATAATTTTATCAATCATAAAGTTTGAATGCAATGCCACTTATAATCCTTGTGATTTGTAGCACCCCTAATGCCTATTGCAAGTGAAGCTTTGTAAGTTAATATGGCATGGTTGTAAACTAGGGTTTTCAAAATACATTAAAGTGAGGGAACATACAATAACTATTCTTTATTAGCTATTTTGTTATATGTTTGTGATTTGGTTCCTATAATACATGGAAGGGAGGGAACTTAAATTATCTATTATTAGCTATTTTTCTATGTTTGTTATACTCATTAATATTGCCATGGTCTTTAATTTAGTCATTGCAATAATGTGTTTAAACCAGAACAAGGATAAGCTGCTATGCAAAATAATGTTTGTTGAGTCAAATAATGTCTAAATGATTGTTAAATGGCCTGAGAAGGATGTGTTTTCATAGCAAAGCTCAATCTTTGGGTTCTATGAGAAATAAATCTTACTACATTTAAACAATTATTTCACTACATTTAAAAAATTATTTTACTACATTAATGGTTTCATTTGGAGTAGATGATTTTTTTAGGAAAACTTTCTAGAATGATGGAAAATTGGGCACTTTTCAAATTTTAAATTCACAATGAAATTAATTTCTTTCCTTTTTAAAAGATTTTATTTATTTATTTATTTTTATTTTTTTTGGTTAAATCACAGTGATGTTTTTCAGGTGGACAAACCAAAAAAAGGGCTCATCATCAGGATCAAGATGGAAATATAAATACTGCATAGTTGTAACGGTGGTATCTCTGCATATCTATTTATAATATGAGATCAATATTTCCATCTTAATCCTGATGATAACCACATTTTGTGGAATCACATAAACTTCCACCAGCAAATTTTTTTATATTAGGAGGTTCAAAAAAATAATATTATAAGTTAAATTGTTATTAAATATTATGATTTTTATATAATGTAAAATTTTATTTAAGATCACTTATTTTTATATTATTACCCAAAGAATTTCTTGTGTATAATATTTAAAGTATTATTGCTTTGTTAAGAAATGTAGATGTAATTATGGGGATATTTTTGCTTTGCTAAGCACTGTACATATAATTGTGGCTTATTTTTCAAGATTTTAGTTTTATGGGGTTTATGAATAAGACAATACATATAGTGTTGGTTTGAAACAAGAATAGGTTATCTATAATCGTAAAGATCTAGAACTATGTGTAAGACTCAATGTAAGTTAAACTCAAAAGTAAATATTATAAGAAAAGTGTTTTGTTCTACTAAATCTTTCTAAACCACAACAAAATTTGATTGTTTCATTAATTACAATATTTTCTAGGAATAGATGTATTAATAACTTTCCTATACTAATTATGTATATTAGGTTTGTGTCCTTAAATGGGAAAAAGTACTTTTTTTTTTTTTTTAAGTCTTGATGTTTTGTCTTATTAAATTATAATATTAGGCTCTATGTTAGGCTTTATAACATTCGGTTTAAAATATGGTTTTAATATTAAGATTTATAATACTAAGCTTATTAATATTAAATAATATTAATAATATTTAGTTTTTAATAATTAATAATATAATTATTAATAAAAACTAAATGATTAAGGATATTAATGATATAAATATATTCGTGTATATCAACAACATTTACTAATATGGTTGTGCTAATATTAAATGAAATAACAAGATGATCTTACTAGAATGGATAAGTGTAAGTTCATATATGTAATAAATAAAAATTTAAGCATTATGTATACTTGCAATATACTTATAATCAACATTTAATTATTATTTAATATTCACTCTTTGCATCAAATTGATTTGAACATCATAATTATGACACAAGGATTTATGAGTAAGACATTGTTTAAGAAAAATAATGAAGTTTAAGATAATTTGTAAAAGATGAAAAATAATTTAAAATTAAACTATACCCTACAAATCAATTAGTGATTACCATGTTATTAAGTGTTAAGATATTTAAAAAGTGACATAGAAACCTTGTATGCTATCTAAAATGTAAATATGTTTGAGATGTAAAACACCTAAATTTATTTTTTAGAAGCTTTATATGTTCTGAGATGAAAATCATATCAATAAAACAATGTCTTTATCTAAAATGTAAATATGTTTGAGATGTAAAACGCCTAAATTTATTTTTTAGAAGCTTTATATGTTTTGAGATGAAAATCATATCAATAAAACAATGTCTTTAGAACAATGGGTAGGCTTCCATTGAAGAGTCAGTGGTCCAGAACTGAAAGTGTGAACCCTAATTTTTAGCCAATATGATCATGTTATTTGTTTTTCAGGATAAAAGCCGAGTTCTCAATTTGTTCTAATAATTTGAATGAGTTTCCAAATTTAATTTTATATTTATAGTTGTAATTTTCTTTATATTTTTTTCCTAGAGGAAAATTTGCGCAGATCAATCCTGAAAAGAATCTTTTAAAGTCCAGCCAACCCGGAAGGAAATCTTTTAAAGCTCGTCGGCCAGACTAGCAGGGCCTAACCTCAAGAGCTTCGAGGATAGCAGGGCCTAACCCAAGAGCTTCGAGGAAAATTGACCCTGTGACCTTCCGATCAGCAAAATACTTAACAATGATCAACAAAATACTTAATAACAAAAATTCGAACAATTAAACTAACTTTTAAAACTAACTGTAATTATCATTATAGTATTAAAAAATATATTAAAAAATAAGCAATACCAATAATGTATAAGTTATTAAAATGAAATCATATCAATAATCAGTTTCTCTGAAACAGTCAGTAGCCAAGGACTAAAAATGTGAACTTTAAATTTTAGCTAACTGGCGTATTTTTATTAAAGGATAAAAGGTGAATTCACATGTTAGAGTAATTTGGATGAACTCGAGAATCAAATTTTATAAATATACTTGTTATCAGAATATTAAAAAATATATTTAACGGTCAAACGAGTTAGGTAGACTAATAATTTATAACTTATCGAGTGTAAAAATGCCACAATTTTTTTACAAACTTTTACATCGTCTCCAAACATCTCCTATAAAATTATAACTCAAATAAATTAAAAACAAACTGCCAACCACTTAAAAAAATAAAAATCATATCAATAGAGTTTCTCTGCGAAACGGGTAGACTTTCTCGTCGAGTAATGAGGATCTATCGAGGCCCGCGTTTCTAATTATTCGGCTTTTTGAAATCGACATTTTAGATATATATATCGTCGCTAATTATTTGGCCTTTTGAAATCTACATGATATATATGTGGGGGTCCATAGCTTTAGCTTTCAATTTGGTTAAATATTGTGAAATCTACATGATATATATGTGGGGGTCCAGAGCTTTAGCTTTCAATTTGGTTAAATATTGTGTGAAAATTGTGTTTTGAATTTGTTAAATTTTATTTTATTTTATTTTATTTTGAATTTTCTAATTGTATGAAGTTTTGATTGATGAATAAATTCTGATTAGATTAAATAGAAGGTTGGTCTATATTTTTTTTCCAAATGGAGTATAGTTTGTATTAGTGGGCTTTGTGGGGTTTAATTTTATTAGTTTTGTGGTTTAAATTTCATGGATAGGAGTTGAGAGTGAGAGTCACTTGTAGAAAAAATAAATTATTTTATGAGTCTGACTTGTATCCAAGCCTTGACGTTCAATGGAGTTTCTCACAATCTTGGTGACAAAATTCCACTAATGGACCTCGTGAAGAACGGTTTAGGATGAGAATTACTTGTGGATGAAATAAATTATCCCATTGGATGTTCAAATTCAGATAATCAATCATGAGGTTGAGGGTGAGAACCACTTGTGGAGGAAATAAACTATCCCATGAGGTGTTATCTCAATTATCATTCCATTGATGAATAAATCTTTTTTTTTATTCAACATTAATTTCTAAAGACTAGTGAGAACCAACTTCAATTATTGAAGAATGTAACAAATATAATTTGAGTGTGCCTAATGGTTAAGAATATGTGTTTCTTCTTAAAAGGTCACAAGTTCTTTCGAAGCTGAATAATCATATATTGTTGCATGGAGTTGGATAATAAATCTTTTGTATACACCCCAAGCACTTGAGATCACAGATCTTTAGCAATAACTATTTTATTCTACAAAGGAATAGTCCTACAAAGAGAAAAGAGTTCATTTTGTTTCAATTTGAGACAACTAATTGTTTTCAATTGAAAGAGCTATACATGTACTTTTACCCATATCTAAATCCATTTCAGTGTGCCAAATTTGATAGAAGAAAATGCCTCTTTTTAGGTGGATAGAATGGAAGATCTTATGATTCTATTATCTTTATTCCTTTTAATTTTACTTTAGAATCAGGTTGAGGTTAATTTTGATGTTGGATGGAAAAACAATTTGTTCAACACTATGGGATGTTGTCACCAGGATTGTGTGAGGTTGTATCAACCCTGAAAAACCGTTGATAGGTTTTATCTTCACAATTGGTTCCCAACCTCTACCCCTCCCAATAAAATTTGAACTTACAATTTGCTTGCCACTTCAACTCTTTTAATATTTGCACTTAAAACTTATTTGATACTATCCATATTATAAACATATCATGTTAATGACACACCTTATTATCGTCATTGGAATTTAGGTTTCTAATAAAGACTTGGAACGAGCACTCTGCTTATTTTGGGTATCAATATTGATGTGAGTCTTTCAAATATAAAATGTTACCATGTATCTGGGTAGAGATGACGACACCAATGACTTCTAGGAGGAGGATTCCACTCTTGGAAATGGATATTGATTAAATGTTTACAAGAAGCCCCTCTCTAGGAACTAAATTCAATAAGCAAGGAACTAAATTTGATTGAGAGCATCAATTCTCCCAATCCATCATCGACTGAAAATCTCCATGGGGTAGACAATAGGCCTCAGGAAAAAAAAATGTTTTTGTCTCACCTTAACTTGTGTGCAGGTGCTATAGGAAAGGAACAAGAGACAAAATTAGTTTGTATATTCAACCCATGACATCAACTCCAACACTCCAAGTGGGCCCAAATCATGCCTTCTGCACTATTTTCCACTCACTTTCATCATCCACTATATGAAAACTCCATCACCAGCTATTTACCATCCATTTTCTTCATCTTCCATTAACTGCTACAAGAAAGTCCTATAATGTTATACGATAACCCAGTTTCAAGAAAAAGTTATAGGTTGAAGGATTTCTTTGCAATCAAGATAAAGACAAGCACCAAGGACGTTCGAACATCTATCTACTTCATTACCACACATCATGTGCTAAATTCTCCTTCATTGTTTTTCATTTCTAGCCCTACAACAACTCAGTTGCTTGTCTTTTCCACCACATCCACAATAACAACCTTCTATGTTAGCACTAGTAGCTCCTCCATGATTTATCAAGTCCCCATACAATTTCAAGAAGGTATTTTGGTGAGAATGAGGGACCTTTGTGGCTACCATAGGAGACTGCAAAGTCCTATAACAGCCTACAAAAATCCTAAAAGCTCAATCTGCAGAGAAATAAAAACACTCCTAATGAAGATTTAAACCTCCAAAAAGAAGATCAATAGCCTTATCAGCACCTGTACAATCACTCACTCCAGTTTTAAAAAATGAGCCTAAGAAACTACATGATTTCTTGTAAGCTATTGCATGATTGTTTGCTCACCAAAAACACCTTACAAACACTTGCAAGTACACAAAAACAACCTCCAATGTCATGAAAAGGTAAAACATGAAGTATGAAATCCCTCTAAAACTCACCCTACAAATTCATTTGAGCATATGGAAACATTATTTGCGCAAAAGGAATTGGTTTTATAGCCAGATAAACTAGAAGAACACTGAGACAAATTTAGCAGGAACAGTCCACTTTGTCTAAAAGTTATTCCCAGGTGTGGGAGGGTGAATAGGACAAATTTAATGATTGTTTGGAAGGGTGGTTGTTTCATATCTTGATTGCAAGGAAAAGTGGAAGTACAAGTCACAAAAGTCAATAAGGTTTGGTGTGACCATTTCAAATAATGTGTGTTGGGCTCCTTTTCATCCAACACTTGGAATCACATCCACTTAAGTGAGATATCAATTGAGAGTTCACCGCCTATTTTCATTTAAATGTTCAACATGCAAACAAGATTTAAAAGGCCCATGACAAGGTTTACCTCACTACGGGAGAATGCTATAGAGTATAAGGTCTAGAATTTCAAAGTTATAGGAGAATAATGTAAATAACTACAAGAGAGAGGGTTTTGGTATAGGAAGAACAGGGCATCACTAAAAACACTCATAGGAACCCCTAATAATACTACAAATCTTGATTTTAGTTCAAAAACTATAAATATAAACTCTTTCCCTCATTTCCATTCACATTTGGCATTATATCTACTACTTAAATTGTTGAAATTTCCATCCATTAGATTTTATGTGTCAAAAAGAGTGAATTAACAGAGGAACAATTAAATTTTTCCCCTCCATATTGATTATCTCTAAACGTACTAGGTATTTTGACTTGGGAGATAAGTTGTTAATTTTGAATCTAGTTGGAGGATTGAGCCATTTTTTTCTTTTCAAGGTAGAATCCCTTACTGTGAGAGGAAACCCTGATTCTTGTAGTAGTGTATTTTCCTCTGTCTAAAACTCTATCCAAACTTGTGAAAAATAATAGTAGGCCCTTACAAAACTTATCATACACCATGGTTGGCCGATTCGACTTAAAAGAACTAACTTATACCACCAAGATTCATCATAATCCTAAAGTTATTTCCATCTTAGAAAATTTCCAGTGGATGGGTTTCATTGAGAAACTCAAATGATATGATGATGAGCTTTCCTTAGAGTTTGTCATGAACTTAAAACACCTAAGGCCCAGGAATTAATCACTACAGTTAAATGGTTGGTAATATATGTTTATGAATACTTGATTAGTAGGGTCACCACCCTTCTAAAGGGGGTACATTAAAGTGAATAAGAAAGGTAGGAAGTTATCAGTGTAAAGAGAGGATTTTTCCTCCTTAATGAACAACTAGATGAGGATAAGAATGGGATCAGAAAGGAAAGCTTGCTTGACCCTTGGGATGAGCTAGCCTACCATTGTCTCAAGTATATATATTTTGAAGGAAGGCTAAGCATAGTGTATGCTTAGCAATTTATACTCCTCTACCAACATTTCAAGCTGACCTACCAAATCATGGGTGGTTAAGTGTCCCATATTTCCTCCTCTAATCCCTAAAGGAGATGAGCACCATGGTCAAGGAGGGTAAAAATAATTACCTAACCCATCACAACTTGATTAGATTAATAGTCATAGATGCATTAGAACATATTCAATTCCCCATTCCCTAGGTATACCTTGTGGATATGGACAGACATGCCTTCTTAGAGGCTTAGGCTGAGTTAGAAAAACCTCAAACAAAGTGAGTAGAATCTCAAACAAAATCAGTAGAACCTCAGGAAGAATATTCATAACCCCAGATAGAGGTTAAAAAACCCTAAAAGAGACCAAATAAGAGGAGGAAAGAAAAGGAAGTGGAAAACCCTATAGAATAGAGAGAAGGAGGAGAACTCTTAGAGGAAGAAGAGAAGGAAATTGCAGCTTCATTAGCAACACTTAGCACTCCCACAAATCCAAAGACAGGTATACATGCTCAACATGTTGTTTACACGAAGAGGAGAAAAATAACTAGGGTACGGTATAGTGGAAAGAGAAGGCATCCTTATCCCACTCCTATCACTATTGAAGAGAGCCCTAGCCCAAAAAAATAAGAGCTTCAGGATGTAAAGGAGAAGAAACTAAAGGAACTAGAGGTACAAATAACATAAATTAAAACACCTCTTGAGGAAATAAGGTAGCAAATACATTAAGGGGAAAGATGCTTAGCCACAAGAATAAGTTTCCCACCTACATGAACAATTTTACCTAGTATAGGAACAACTTACAGAATTACAAGAGACGAAAAGGACAATGAAGAAACTAGCCCCAAGGAGATCCTCCACATTTTTCTCTTAGATTGGTGCACGAAGGGAGCTTCTTGTGCACATATCACCATAAACACTACTCAAGTTAAAGCAAGAGAAAGTTGAGACTCGTCGATGGGAATGAATCACCCAATCCAAAGGTGTCATTGAAATCACTAAGATGGAATATGAGATGAAGAGAATGAAAGAAGAAATGACACTCCTAAGGTTTAATGAAGCAAATAGGAGGGAGCGCTTAGAGAAATAAAATAAGTAGCTAAAAATCCAATTATAGTAGACATAAATAATGCTACAGGTGAGGGACACTCGAGTTACAACCTTGGAAATAGATTTATGAACCATGGCACACCTCGCTTTAGAGGTATAGTCAATTACAATAAATCCTCAAAGACTTACTCCTTATTCATGAAAGAGAAATAGTGTCAGTTTCAGATAAACATGCTTACACAGAAAGGGTTTATCCCTTTGCAAGAAGTCAAGGAATTTAATGACTTTTTCCTACAATGCACTATTGAAGACAAGGCCAAGGTTGCTGAATTTTACTTCACAAGCTTGTGCTTCTATATTTGACCATTTGGGACCCAAACCCATATTTGGGAGATGCACAATTATTGGTCCTCACATCTTGTCTAAGGCATGCCAAGGTCAAACATGAAGAAGTAACAAATGCCATGGATGGGGAGATGAAAGAGTGACTATGGATTAGGCTTAAACAACCAAATCCATCCATCCTCACCTCCACTCATGCAATCTTAGCAAATGATCCTAAAGTAGTGGAAGTTTACAAATAGAGGCAAGTGGAGGCCAACCTCCACTCTAAAGATACTTTTAGTTTGTTCGGATAAGAGAGCTCACAAGATTTCCAAAGGAGATGGAAAACACTACCCTAGAACATGAAAATTAGAAAATACCATTCCCCTAACATATTATAAGTTGCATTTTTCAAGACTCATTTGTATAATAGTATTCAAAGGCTTTGGGTCCAATGGATTGGACTTAGATTTGATCCATTGATCTGTCCCTACTGCTATGACTTCAAAAATATTAGAGTGAGGAATAAGAGTCGAGGGAGTAGAAGTACATTAAAAAGAATGCAGGTTTCCACCCAACAAACACAAACACCTCCAACTTAGCATGGAATGTCATGGGGTACCCCCTCTCTCACTTACATCACAAGGTACCCCCATGCCCTTGCTATGTTTTTGGGTTGTTGGATTGTTGAATTTGATTGTTGCCATTGAAGGGAGGGGCCAAAACCTAGTGGTGGAACTAGGATAGAAAACGGCCCCCCGTTCTCCCTTGCTGACATCACAGGGGGGTGTGGGGACTCTGCTATTAATCCACAACAGTTATTTCTCGTTGCATTGTTACCATTGATCCACCATAGGTGGAGCATAATGGTATATGTATGCATAATTATTATGTTGTATTGACTGCCAGGAATGCATCTAAGGCTTGATGTGTGTGTGTGTGTGTGTGTGTGTGTGTGTGTGTGTGTCTCATTATATCATTTCTTCTCAGCACACTTATGACCTTTAGTGTATTTGCTATCACAACTGTAACAAAGCCCTTTTTCTCTTCTTTCTTCCAATTGTTGTGGTGTCAACATTGTAGATTATGGAAGGCTAGGGGCAACAACACTTCCATATTCATAGTTGTGAGTGGTAGGCTTCCTGGTTACCATAATTTTGTTTTCCATTTTTCTTGCTAACCTGAATGCCTTCTCCAATGAATCAGGTTCCCAAAGGTGAACCTCATGTTGGATATTATCCTTTAAAGTCCCTACGAACACAAAAATCCTATGCTCCTCTGGAATATCTTTTACCCTTATGTTCAATTTTTGGAAGTCCTCAATGTGCTCCATCATTGAACCCTTTTGTTTGAGATTTATCAATTGGCTAAGAAAACTGTTGTTTTTTGTATCCTCATAATGTGTTATCATTTCTTTCGTAAAAATTTCCCAAGTGACAATTTGTTTACGAGATCAAAGCCATCTATACCATACAAATTGATTTGGTTCCAAATATAAAGTTGCAATACACACCTTTTGTGTGTTTGGCACATTATGGAGATCGAAAAATTTCTCCATCTGTAGTATCCATGTTCCGGGATCCTTGCCATCAAAATTCCTCATATCGATTTTTGGAACATGGTGGGTCTTCAATCCAACATTAGAGTCTATGAAATCGTGATTAACATTTATTTTGTTTTCATCATGAGTTTCCTTTACTACCCTTTCACCATTAGTAACCATTTCTTGTAGCAACATATTCAAATTTATCTTCAATTCTTCCATCTTAGTGTCCATTCCATTCATCTTAGCTTCCATGCCATCCATCTTAACTTCAGTTACCGTTTGTGAAAGTGAAATTTGTTGTACTTGGTATTGTAATTTTCATATATCATGTTGCACTTCTTCCTTGTCTTCACAAGTCATGCTAGAGCTTTCAGGTTTCTTACTAGGTGTTTCCATTTTCTTTTTTCGAGGCATCAATTAATGCTAATAATTATTCATTATTCCCTTTGAGTTCCTTCAAACTAATTTCTCAAACCAATCCTATGCAAAATTTCAACAGAAACTACACACATTTTTTTCACTTTGTAAGAGCTCGATAGTGAATCTATTATATCTCTATAACTACGAATCTCAAATATCTGAAATCGTGTCCTATAGTAGCCCGTTGAGTCCTCTTCCTAACCCCACAAGTCTGATCAAGATTGGATTCTCCAAGGAAGAGTTATGCCAAATCTCCCATGCTAACCTGATTATAGCCTAGTTTAGTAGAGCGAACTTGTGCGAAGTACCACATGTCATTGTTTTGACATTAGTACCTGAAACTTTCTGGAATGTAATTTGGGAGTCTGCAAAAAATCTAACCTCCTCATATAAAAAAGCTTTGAAATTTGAACCCGAAGTTCAGAACAATTTCAGCTCAAATGGGTTTTGTTTTCAGCTTTTGAAATGTTGCAGAAAAGAAATTATAGCGAAAATTCTACAATGACCTATTTGGAGCAGTGAAACCCTAGAATCCAAAGCTCTAATACCAAATGTTAGGAAACCAACTCAAAAAAGATATAAAAAATAGATCAACGCCTTAGAATTCATCCTCTTCGACGGTGAAACCTCCTTTACATTACATAAATGAACAATTCTTGGATGATACAAATGACTAAACCTCCCTTCTATATATAAGAGTCTAAGGGATCATAATATAATCAAGCCGACGTAACAATAATAACAAAATGGCACAATAATAACAATAGTGAGTTTTTATGGGGCACACTAATAACAATATGGGGACAATAGGGGAAAAATAATAACAATAAGGGATACAATGACAATAGTAATGGGGGAATCACTAGTATTATAGGGACCTAATAGAGGTGGCATCACCTTCACATGTTGGGTGAACAGATGAAAACATGGGCCGAAGAGCGTTGACACCTAATGTTGAAATATTATCCTAAAATCAATATTCTATTCAATGGATGGGTGGTTTTTCATTTCTTAAATTCCAAATATGCATACAAGATTCTGAAGGAACCGTGGATTAAAGGTAGACGTTTCTGATTATGTAATGATGGAAGGCGGGTTTTGACCCCTTCGTTGAGACACTGCGAAGAAATTTCATTTGGGAAAAATTACCGGGCCTTCCTCTAGAGTTGTGGAATGCAGGAGCGATCACTGAGATAACTAACAAAATAGGGAGGTTTTACTACTGCGATTAGGGTTCATATGGGAAATTAGATAAAAGGATGGTGTGGGTATTGGTGGAGATGGAATTGGGCAGGGGTTTGATTGTGGAGTTGGAAATTAAGTGGAGTAGTTTCTTAATTACACTTTCTATTGATTACTGGGGAGTGTCATTTAGGGGCCTACGATGTCACGAGACTGGGAACCTCATTGCTATATGTCCGGGTTTGATAAATCAGGGGTACAAGTTCCGAGTCTCGGGAGTTATATAATAATAAACTACATATTTCCACTGATGGGGGCATGGAAAATTGGGTGGATAAGGACTTTGAAACAATTTCTTGGGACATGACATCGAGGCTTGTTGTTTGAGTAATAATTCACGACCTAGACCCAATTATCTGTGTTTCACCAGGTATTTCGTTCCTCCGAGATGCCTTTGATGTTCATAGCTTAAAAAATTCTATAGTTTTATCATATTATTATGATAAACATTTTTCTTTGACTATTGATAGCATGAAGCATAATGATTGCATGAGTCATGAATTTATTGGGCTATCAACCACTTCCACATTGTCAAAATGTGTCTCTCTGCCACACATTATTGATTATGTTGATCCTTTGGTATTTGGGGAAGAAATTGACCCTTTTGGACATCCCCAGACATTTCTCCCTTTGGACTACCTAGCAGTTAACCCTCCATTATAGGGTCGAGCATAAGGCCTCACCCCCTCTTCCCTTCCTCATGGGCATGCATCGACATCATCTACTCTTTCACCTTACAAAGAGCTGGAAGCTCTAAATGGTTATGCCAATTCTCTAAAACCTATGACCATTAAGAGGTATTTATACTAGAGACCTGAGACCCTATCTGGTCTTCTTACTTGGCATAATGTTACTATCCGCAAAAAAGGGGCTCCTAAATACAAGAAAGTGACTGACTGTACTTCCTTAGATACAAAATTGGGAGGGGATCCTTTTATCATTGACACTGCATTCACCACTGGGAGGATATCTATTATAGATTTCCACGGTTCACAAGTGCTTAGAGGGGATACACCAAAACACGAGGTTCCCCCATGACCATTATCTCATTAAATGTCAGGGGGTTCGGAGTGTCCCATAAAATATGCTCTCTTCAAGGTTTGGTTAGAATGCATCAACCTTCTATGATCTTATTTCCAGAAACCATGACTGAGTAGGAGAAAGCATGGGAGACAATGCTCACTGTTTTTCCACAATGGCATGTCTGTGGTACTGGCACTGAAGGAATTTTGAGGGGATTGGAGGTGATGTAGAACCCCCAGATCTATGATTTAAAAGCATATTATTCATGTTTAGGTATCATTATGTCAGGTTATAAATTGGTTTTGGCTCAAAGAATCTACATAATTGACTCTTATTCTCCATATTCCAAATGCAAATTATATTGGGATAGGGTGTCAAATTCTAGACAGCTGAGGATGAGTTCACTTATTATAATTGGTGATTTGAATTTTTCTTTGGGTAAGGTGGAGATATGGGGGAGCAGGGAAGAGGAGGATGTTCTCACTACATATTTCATTGATATGATGGAGACACATGCTCTGGTTGAAATCACACCGAAACCACTTGGTCCCACCTAGAGGAATGGGTGGAATAGTGGGGCAGGCATTTCTAAGTAGATCGATAAATTTATGGTGAGCCTATCTCTATCCCAAAATCTGTCTGACTTGAAATCAATGATAATCCTTGGCAACATCTTAGATCATATGTCGATTTCTCTATCTCGGGAGAGGAGCTTCCGATGCGTTCATATCATTTTAAATTCAATCCTCGATGGTTGGGCATGAAAGATCTCGAGTTTCTGGTTAACTATGTATGGAAAATGCCTTTACTTCCTGTTGACCACTACGTGTCAATGACCCATACCAGTACACCCCCTTTATTTGCAAAAGGGATAGCACTTGATCGATGCGTCAGTGTCGTCTAGCTATCATCATCAACTTGACTTACAAGATGTTATGTAAAGCCTTTCGGCATGTGTATAATGTAAATAATCTTAGCATATTCATGTCATGTATGTAACGACCTAGGTAAGCTTACGTTTCTAGTGACGATCTCCATTCTGGGAGGTTTCCTGTCTCACAAAGCCATTCTCAAAGGGAGCTGCTCCTCGACCTGTCAACCTGCAGCTCCTCGTTGGCTTACCCTCGAGCTCCTCTCTTGTCGTCATCGATCCTACCTCCTGCCATCCACAGCTCCTTATACACCTGCATTTTTATCTCTGCGTGTTGCCCTCCTCCCTAATGCTTCCGTGCTTCTCCCTTTCTTCCTACGTAAGCTCCATCTCCCTCCTAACCCGAAACGACCTTCCTTGTTGCGGCTCCATCTCTCCCTCGTTGTCATCTCTACCATTCTTGCAGCCCCTCATCCGTTGTAGCTCTTCTACCATCCTTGTCGCCATCGAGCCCCTGCCAAGCCTACACACATAACACCAAACATTCAATTTTTTATTTTTATTTCATTTGTATTGTGTATGTGTTAAGTTAGGTTTAGGTCTTACTTTTTTATTTTTTTTAGTTTAGTTAGTTTCCTTTTGATTTCGATTTTTTTTTTTAATATTTTTTTAAACTTTTGTTGAATTTTTAATGTTTTATAAAAATAAAAGAATAAAAAATCTGCTTTTTGGTTTAGGTTTCATTTTAATTTCTTTTCCTTTTTTAATTTT